>JAJOOO010079368.1:0-73415 GCA_029582685.1 Solanum piurae | reverse complement strand
AAGAAAACAAACCAGGGTGAATCTGAGAAGATCCGCCTTTAGCATACTAGAACTTCAACTTCACCGGAATTCTTGTTACCTTATTTGTTTCGCCAGAGTTGTTGATGTTGCTGTTTGTTCCACCGGGCTGCTGGCCGGAGCAGTTGTTGCTGCTGGTCCTCGCAGTGTCTCTCCTGACTGCTAGTTGGAGCTGGTGTCGTCGCCGACTGCTGTTGCTGATTCGCCGAAAACGAGAGGGGAAAAGGAGGAGCAGCAGCCTTGCTGCTTTGCTCGTTGCGCCGCCTTCCTCGCCGGCTGCTGGCTATTGTCAGTTGCTGTCGCTAGTTGGAGCTGGCAGAAGATTGGCTTCCACTCATACCTCACTTGTTGCTCGAGAACTCTCCCCTTTGGATCCTGAATCTTGATCACATTAGGTAGTATTCTTGTTATGTCCATTTCAACAAGTATTCAAGCAAATGAGATTCTACTTGTTTGTGTTGTACATTCATCTGCAATAGAGGCTTCCCCAAACTACTACCTATTTTACTAAGCACAACAGAGTTCCAGCAGGTTCAGCAGCTTGATCCACAAAGGAATTATAGTGAGTATTTCCTCCTTAAAGTTGAAATCTGGATCCCATGACTTCATAATAACTGGTCTCCTTAGTAAGTAATGAGGTCCTGAACATAACACTCTATCCCTTTCTTCCTCATTTGCAAACCTTACTACAAAATATCGATCAACATGATACAGTACCACTGGTTTACTAGAGAAATTACCCTGACTTAGAATGAATCTCTCCATAGCTCCTATTGATGGTGTTGTACCCAACACATATACAACCACTAAAGGTTTCCATTTCACTTCATCCTAGTTATATCCTCAGCTAGTATTTCCACCACCTTTTCTCCTTCTACAATTATTGGAGCTATGTAAGTTAGATTCATACCTCTAGCAGCCATACGATTCGTAGAAAATAAGTTCGTCCATGGTTTCTCTGGTGTTTTTTCAGGCATACTCCAGACACAATATCTTGAGTGCCTATGATGACGACCACATCTGTTGGCATGTGATGCTTGGACACAAAATCTCTCTTTGGGTGGGACTTTCTCGAAGTTATCACTTCTCTCACTGGCAGACTAGCAATTCAATAAATCACTCATCATATAGAATAATACTCAGCTTAATTGCAGATTTGTCCACTGTTACTATTCCATTCATTCCTTGCAAGGATTGGTTGTTGTTGCCTCCAGTTCCTTTGTATTGCGTTAATTCTGGCCACTGTTCCTCCCTTGCAGTTTCCCCTTTGCTCAAGACTGATTTCATCTCCGAAATATTGATTGTTCCTTATGGTGTGGTCGGAGCTGGCTCAAACATTTGTTTTGTTGCCTGCGTTGTTTTATTAGTGCTAGTGCTAATACCATAAAGTATTTCTTCCTCGCGATGTCTTTGCGCTGCTCTGGTCGTTCCCTCCCCATATCCGGCAAGGTGCAAGTTAGTGCACACTAACGTGCACTAGAGCTCAGAGGAGAGAAGTTCAGAAAAAAATGTTATTTTTTTCTCTTCAAAATAGAGCATCTGGTCTTGATTTTTTTGTACTTTATGAACTTTTAGTCAATTTTAAGAAGATATATGTACTCTCTATTGCTAAAATGATGGGTTTATTTTAGTAAATAACAATAGATTTGAAGGAAATAAAAGATGTCACTTATAATATAAAATTTACATGAAATATTTTGGGATAAACGTGCTTTGCACGTTCCCGGAACTAGTTTGTATATAAGAGAAAAGGTAAAACAAAAACTATTGGTGTGAATAAATGAAAGAGGGATAAAGACTCCACTCTTTCAGAACAACATTACTTCATTCACTAAAAAAACAATTACTTCCTCCGTCTCATTTGATGTGGCACCCTTTTACTTGACACAATATTTTTTGATACTTGTGGTCTAAATCAATATAAATATATTTATGTGGTTGTAAATCATTTCATTAATGATATAAAATAAATTTTAAAGTTAAATTATTTCTAATTATAGAAATGTGACATTAATTCTTTTTGGGACAAACTAAAAAGGAACGAGTGACACATAAAATGAGACGGAGGGAGTACTATTATTCCACTGGAAAATATTCAGTGGTTATTTCTACAAATACTTTGATTGAATTGGTGAGAAAAAAAGTAATATTCTCATACGGAAAAATTAGAACTTTCTCACTATTTCAATGAAAATCTATTTCCCACTATACATTTTTCCAAGAACTAATTCGGTGGAAAATGAGTAAAAAAATCATGTTAATACTAATACTGATAACTTTTATAAGTGTGAACTATTAACAGATATTTCTAGACTCATACTTAATAAAAGATTTCCACTTAAGAAAAATAAAAAGACATATGACATAGGCGCTTAAACATTTAAGGTTATTATTTTCAACAACCCTAGATTATTACTCACCCGGATGCAGTAATAGAAAAAGCTTATCAAAGTAGTAGTTACTCAAAGAATCAAAGTTCAAGGCCACTCCCTTGAAGTTTCAATCTAGTAATCTTGTCAAGTTGCTCTTCCATTTTAGGTGTCAAGTGATTCTTCCAATCTCCAACAACTCCTTTTCTGAAAAATGAACTATTATGAACATTATAGAGGATTGAGCCACTCTTATTAACCTCCAAGTTCTTAAGCTTCTCCAAGCTACACTTCTTCAAAACTATCTCCAAATCCTCTTCATTAACAAAAGGTTTTCCAAGAAACAAGGCTATTTTTTCCAACTCCTTTTTAGGGTCTATTTTCAAGTTTTCATACTTTAAGAATAGTATTGTTTTAGGCCTTTTTTTACTTTCTTCCCAGTATTCAAGAACATGTTCAAAGAATGGTCCATATAAATGAACCCCACTGCAAAAGGATTCCACAACTTCTTCTAAAAGGGAGAAATTTTCTAAACGCTTACCATTATAGTTGAAGAAATGCCACATGGAAATTAAGGTATCTTTAGGGTTTCTTGTTATATATATAATCTTGCAATTATCTGATTTTTTTATTGAATTTGGTAAAACCCTATAAGGTAAATGAGTGTGGAATAATCTTGGAGAGGGCATTGTGTATAGATCATGAACTGGAGTTTTTGAATAGTAATTCATGGCCTCTATTATTGGAACATGAAAATGAGGATTATCCTTAACCAATAGGTCTTCTTCCTCTTTATTTCCTTGCATGATGGATAGACATATGGCCTTGAGCCATGTTGAACCTGAAAGACAAACATCAAGCCTTAAACTGAAAATATATAATTTTTTTATAAGTTAAAATCTTATTTTTTTTTATCATTGATGTACAAAAAAACAAAATTTATATATTTGTCGAAAATAAATACTAGTTGATATTCTAATGGTGCGTTGGGTAGTCGAAGGAAAATGTTTCTTAGAAAATAAGTAGATTTCGTACTTGTAACTTTTATATTATGTGAGGTATGTATGCTAAAATATTATCCTAATATTATTTATACCTAATCTAGACACAAATACAATGAGAGGTGGGGATGGATTTTATGAGGATAGGGTGAAAATGAGATGTGTTGAATCTTGGAGGATGAGAGGAGACAATCAATGTGGAATGCTACTTATAGAACTTCTTTTTTCCACATCTTGAAGAAGTCATTTACTGATCGTTTCAAGAACTTAATTTACGAGAAAAATATTTTTCAAATATTTTGATCAATCCGAACATGAGAAAATCAAAAATATTTTCCTCCGTACCAAGCACATTCTAAATCTTTTAGAGTTATATTCACTAAGTGTATGTTTGGTACAAAAAATATTTATAATTTTCTTGTGCCGGGTTGATCAAAATGTTTTGAAAAATACTTTCTCTAAGTTAGGTTTTGAAAATTATGAAAAATGACTTTCATAACGAGAATACAAAAATAAGCTTCATAAATGAAATTTCATCATAATCATCTTCTCCCCACACCCTAATAGTACGATGTACCATCCCCACCCTTATCGACCACCCTTGCTCCATCCCTCGCCCAACCCCCACAACTAGGGCCAATTCGATAGGTTTAGAATAAAGGCAACTATCTTACGGCTCCAAATTTGAGGGGCCTCATTTTTTATTATAGCAATAATATAGATTTTTTTTTAAAAGAAAGTATTGGGTATGTACTATTTATAACAAGGATTATTTTTTTCATATAAAAGGAGAGAATTATTAGAAAATTGGGACATCTAGAGTAATGATTAAATTGTTGATTATATTATTAATTGAAAAAGAACTATTAAAAGAAATCAATAATTCAAAAAAATATATTCAGAATCTCAAAGAGCTAAGAAGAAAAAAAATCATAAGAAAATATATTAACATTTTTTAAGTTTAAGGCCTCCATTCGATTTTTCCTCAAGTTATTAATAATGTGCTTGAGTCACCCCTACCCACACCCATCATCCCCCACCCTCAACACTTTCTCCCCAATCTCCATCTCCACCGCCCGGCCCTACTTGTCAACATATATATAAATGTTTTTGTGACAATGTTTTCTTCTTACTTACAAATATCAGAAGAAAGTTAGGAACACATTTTTCTTGGTACAAAACATGCTATCTTAAATATGGAACATATATTTTTTCACAAGAACATAAAATACTTAATGAATTCATTAATTAACCTGTATGAAGTAATTAAACTCAAATCTATTGATAAATTAAAACCTGTTTTCATGAAAGATGCCAAAAGAACATCGTTAGGATCTGATTTGAAGGTTGCCTTGAAGATCTTGGCTTCCTTTATAATGGTAAGATTTGACCAAAAACCTTCCCATTGATAAAGTTCAGATTTATTCCAAACCGCTGATGATTCTTTGTCACTCATTTTAGGAATGGAATTTAATAAAAATGTAGTTGTAGTTCATATGGTTTAATTGGCCAAATGATTGTGTGTATATATAGGGGAAGGTGGAGTGTTTTAAAAAAATATTAACATAATCCGATTACTTAACATAATTTCTACGCAATAAGAGATCTATAAAACCTCTAAAGTAAACATTTGCATTTAGTGATTCTAGCACATGCTATAATTTATAGGATAACCAAAAAAATCAAATAGTAATAATATCTTCTTGGACTTTTAAAGTGAAGAAAGACTTGAAAAATATACTCAATCACGAGTTAATTTATGCTCTAATTTATTAATATTAATCTCACCTAACATAGTTGAGTGAAATGTATTGATAACCAAAAAAAGAGGTAGACTAGTTGCCTTACCTCCATAAACAAGATTGGGAAATATATACTTAATAATAATTGTATTATTTCCTTATAGTAAAAGAGGAAATAATGTCATATATAGTCTTTCTAATGTTTTTTTAAAATCGAAATCACATTGAAAGGAATCCAAACATAAAGTTTACTTAAACCATAATATACAAATATTATAAGTTAATTTTTATTTAGCTAGTTATATATTTCCTCATTGACAATTTAGTTTGCTTATAGTTAATAACCTATTTGCTTAGAGTAGTATCATGTCAAAAGGAAAATAAAGATAGAATCCAATTTTTACTCCCATTGAATCATATCTATCTGACAACAATAATATCATACAAGTCACTTTTCTTATTGTCGAACGCCACTTGGGTCTTTATCCATGATCAATTTCTTTAGACTAAGATCATTGAAAGATTCCTACAATATTGGATGTAAAACACAAAAGCATTTCTCTACCCAATTTTACCACAACACACAGTAATACTTTTAAGCTAATATGCGAATAACATATTATTTAACTTGCATCAAGTCTGTGATTTATAAATAACATGACAATGGCTTTTACATATGTTGTTCCCCAATTCACTATATAAAATTATCATTAGCGGCAATTAATTCTTAAATGCCGCTAAATATATATTTTTAGCAGCAATTAGCACTCTTTGTATATGTCCCTAAGGTCTTTAGCGACATTGGTTCTAATGACACTTAACTAATGCCAGTAAAGACTTTAACACTCTTTATTAATGTCAATATTTATTGTCGCTAAAAATTGTTTTTGTTGTAATGATTCAAAAATTTGTCCAAAATAAATTATAAGACGAACACAGATTGGTACCTCTATGATATATTTCCCTCAATCAATAGAACAAAAAAATCAAACAATATAATAATTTTCTTAAAATTGTTGTTCAACCAATATTACTAAGATACTTAGAACAATAAATTTGAAGAATTTGATATCAAACAAAAAAAGTTAAAAGAGCATTTTCAAAATTAGAAACTTAAAACCAATATAGAAAATAGAATCTGAAATATATTAGAAAATAATATAAAAATATTTTTTTCAAAAAAGAAAATCGAGCCTACTGAATGCACACTGTGTCCTTAAAAATGATTCTCCTCAAGTACCCAAGGTTAATGGAATATATCCTCCCAGAATAGAACGATATTACTCACCGTTGTATCGGTACCTAAAGCCACGGTGACAACAAACCACTCACCAACAATAAAGTATACTTAGAATACTATATTTAGTAGAAGAAGAAGTCCAAAAATTCGTTGTTGAAAAATAAGAAGAACCCCTCTATATAAAGACAACAAAGAGTAGTGTGGACATGTATTTATTGTGCCTTATTGAAAATGTCACAACACTTTGAAAAACGTCAAAAGTCATAACCCTTCGTAAAAGTCACAACCCTATGTGAATGTCACAACATTTCACAAATGTTATAACTCTTGATAAAAGTTGTAACTATTCATTTTCCATTCATATAACTTTTGATTTTCCATTCTTACCTTTTTAAACTCAACAATCCCAAATATAGTTTCCTTTCTATATACGCAAAGATTAGACTTGAACCCTTCCCTATATATAGACCCCATATTTGTCTTCTTCTCTCATAAGTTTATTTGTGACTGATTTAAGATTTTAGAAAAGAGATAAACAAAAGATCGAGCTTACCTCATCTCAGTTCAATCTTCTCATGAACCTGAATCATTTGCTGAAAAGATGAGTGGAACAGATGGTTGCCTTGTCAAGTGTTCTTCGGTCCCTAGTGAAACTCCATAAAATGACACTAGGGACACTTCCATCACTATTAATCGAGATCCGTGAGTATTATTTTACAATTTTAATTCATTTTTCATTTAATATTTCATATAAGTTATACGCTTATGATCTAGACCAATCCTCATGAGTCAATTTTTAATATATGAAATCACCAATTTTGATTTACTCGATATTGAGCGCTCTATTATATTTTGTACCCTCTAAATGTCATGGGGTGTGATGTGTTAGATTCCCTTTTCAGTTGATCGTTTAAATTATGTCTTTGGTTAGCTTAGTGGACTAAATTTATCTAAAAAAAATATTCATTTCACGACCCAAAAATGGACATGATGGCACTTGTCTTAGCCAACCAAGACAAGTCAGCCTAATACCCAACTAATACGGTGAATGTGGAGGTAAAATAAGAAAAAGAGACTAACACCATCTAATAATGCAGAAATCATATAATGCGGAAATCATAATCATCTCAAAATAAAACCTCAAAACCTAGTAGTCACGTGTACAAGCCTGTAATGTATTACAATGAATTTAAAAGAAAAACATGAGTCTCAAATGATGTTGTCACTAAAGTAGAACAAGATCATAAATAGGAGTAAAAAGGTCCGCTGAGATGACAAACAACTACCTCACAAATCTCCACAAGAAGCCTCGAAAAAGAAGAGAAAAGAAAGTATCACAAAGATCCGGGCTCGTAACCTACAAAAATGTAGGAGCAAGGGGTGAGTACCAAACAACACAGTGCTCAACAAATAAACTTCTAAACACAAGCTAAGGGAATAAAATATGGATACTCCTACTACCCCAGCCGAACCTCCACAACTACAACCGGCATAAAAACCAGCCCAACCTAACAGTTCACAATTTACATATCACACAACTCAACAACAATACCCTAACAATTACATATCCTCAATAACAAACTAAATATTCATCAATCACAAGTTCCATAGAAAGGAACCACAAGATCAGCAACACACAAAATCAAGTTCACCAATGATAGAGATGTGCAATGCAATGTAAAGTATAGTGATGCATGTCTGACCTAACGATACAAATCTTATGTCTCTCAGTCTGTGACCCATGGGGGACATATCTGTCCATGCATCCATCGCAGCGTGTGACACAAACCTTGATAATAAATCCATCGCGGCATGTGACACGTTCCTCGATAATAAAATCCATCACGACATGCAACACATCCCTCGAATCATAGTATGCGTCGCGGCGCGTGACACGTCCCTCGAAATGGTACATCCTCTTTAATTTTTTATTCTTTCTCAATTCACATAACACTTGTCACAACCATGTCTTAGAACCAATGTAAATGACATGTTCACACAAATAATGAAGCGATGATCATTTTCATAACAAGTCAATCCAAGTTATGATTATCTAATATGGGTTACGGAATTATGAAAGATAAATTTATGAAATCATGCATGTTCTGATGAAATTGATGTAAATATTTTAAGGATGTTGTGAGAGTGAAGTATCAATGATGTTATTGTTGTTGTGTTGTTGAAAGGATTTCTCATATACATATGAAAGCATGAATGTGAAAGATTTTCTCACATAATAACGGTTCTTAAGGTCGAAATGATTTCTCACTTGAAATGAACCAATGATAAGGAGTTAATCTAATATTGAGCCAAGCGGCGATTACCCATGTCCTCTAAAGACTAGGAAAGTGGCGATTACCCATGTTTTATAAAACTCAAGTTAAGATGAGCCTAATAAACATTCCGTGGAAGTTATGCTTAGTACCGAGTGGACAAGTGGTTATTACCCATTTCCCATGAACTATGTGCCAACATAGGATGTTTAGATAGACACTTTCTAGTGGATCCACAAAAGCTAGAAGTTCCTGGTCTTACCTTGGCAAGTAAGGCAACCCTTTTTGGTGTGGGAGACATTGGATTCCATGTTGTTAGCTCGTATGATCTTATATGTCGGTTAAGGCTACTTCCCACAAGTTATGACAAATTTTGGTTACTTAAAGAAATATCTAATATGGAACATAAGGATGAATTTACTTGTCTTGACCTTATTCATGAACTATGTTTTGAACCTCATGACATGTATTTTAACTTGGTCCTTGCATATTATGAAATGTCCCTTTTCAGCATGTTTTATATGTTTTATGCATGGCTATCAGACTTGGTATATTTGTACTAACACATACTCTTACCTACATTTCCCCAAATGTAGGGTCCGATATTCAGGGTTCTCAGTTTCATGGCTAGAGGGTTTTGGAGAAATTCTGAGTTTTAGTAAGTCCTCATGCTTCGAGGACTGGACTTCCATAACTTTCTGTCATTTCTTATTTTCACACTTTGTACGTGACACAGGGTTACTTCCTTGTCACTCTTGATGTATTAGATGGAAAATGAAACTTTGTAGACTTCCGCTTTATTTTGAAAAAACTATTAGACTTTGAAATATTCTCTCATATTATCTTTTGAAGTTCTTATATTTTGTCTATGCATGCTAAGTGGCTTGTGTAGGGCCTCTCAGAGTCCTATACCCTAGGGGGTACCTTGGGTTGTGACAATTGTTTCCAAACCTTTAGGGAAAATACTACCGCCGCTAACTCCAAATCATGAATCTGATAGTTCTTTTTATCCACCTTTAATTTCCTTGAAGTATAAGCAACGATTTTCAGATGTTGCATCAAAACAAAACAAAGACCAATTTGTGAAGCATCACAATACACCACAAAACCATCCAATTTCTTCGGTAATGTCAATATAGGGACTGAAGTAAGTCTGTAATCTTGGAAAATCTTCCCACAAGCTTTCGATCCTAGTGCTTTCACCTTCTTTTGAGTCAATATTGTCAAAGTTGAAGCGATAGAGGAAAATCCTTCTACAAATCTTCTATAGTAACACGCCAAACCCAAGAAACTACAAATATCTGAAGTGGACAATGGTCTAGGACAATTCTTAACTATCGGTTTTCTTAGGATCAACTTCAATACCCTCACCGGAGACAATATGACCAAGGAAAGCAATGGACCTGAACCAAAACTCATATTTGTTAAATTTAGCATACAATTCACGATCCTTAAGATTTTGCAACACAATCCTTAAATGTGGAATATGCTCATCCTCACTCTGTGAGTAGATCAAAACATCGTCAATAAACACAATCACAAATGTTTAAAGATATTGCCTAAAGACCCTATTATATAATCCATAAACGTCGTTGGGGAATTAGTCAAACCAAAAGACATCACCAAATACATATAGTGACCATACCGAGTTTGAAACACCATCTTCGAAATTTCACTCTCATTCACCCTCAATTGGTCATAACCCATTCAAGGGTCAATTTTAGAGAAGTAATTCGCCCATTGGAGTTGATAAAACAAGTCATGTATCCTTGGAATAAGATACTTAATCTTCAAGGTAACCTTATTCAATATATGATAGTCAATGCACATTCGGAGAGACCGATCCTTCTTTTGAACAAATAACAGTGAAGCATCCCATGGTGAGATACTTGGTCTAATGAAACCCTTATCTAATAAGTCCTTCGAATAATCCTTTAATTCCTTAAGTTTTGCTAGAGCCATATGATAGGAGGAATACATATAGGTTACGTATGTGGGAGAAGGTCAATACTTAAGTCTATTTCCTTTTCGGAAGGAATATTAGGAAGGTCATCGAGAAACACTTCCCGAAACTCATTTATAATCGGAACTGACTAAAGAGTAGGGATTTTGTATTTTGTATCCCTAACCCACATAATATGATAAATGTAACAGTTAGAAATCATCTTCCTAGACTTTTGGCAAGATATAAATTGACCCAAAAGGAAAAAAATTACCCTTCCCATCACATGATAAGTTCATTCGGAACCTTGAATGTGACCAATCGGGTCCTACAATCTATGGAAGCATAACATGCATGAAGCAAATCCATCCCTAGAATAATATCAAAATCTAACATATCAATCTTTACAAGATCAACATGAATGACTCTATGAAACACATAAATAGAATAATTTGTTTAAACTCTTTTAACAACAATTAACTCACCAATAGGAGTAGAGATAGGAAAGGGATTAGAAAAGATTTTGGGACCAACATCAAATCTCATGGTCACATAAGGAGTAACAAATAATAATTTAGCACCCCGATCAGGCAAAGTTTATACATCAATATGAAAGCCTTTCACCATATCGGTCACCATATCTAGGGAACCCTCGTGATCCTGTTAAGTCTGAAGAGAATTAAATTAGTTTTTCTTCGGAGCACCCGAACCAGAACCACTAGGCTGAGTTTGCCTACCACCCATTCCCTAAGCATCAACCAATAGACAATCTCTAGTCTTATGACCACTCTTTCCACAATTAAAGCAACCATCCGTACTGGAAAACATTTACCATCATATTTCTTGTCGTATCTTATGAAAGTCGAGAGAGAAGATCTATTTGCTTAAGGCTTAGGGTTAGACACCAAATCTTTGTTGAACTTAGGAGTCGCAACAATCGAATGACGTTGGCCAGATTTTTTTCTCCAGAATTTAGAACTACCTTGTCCATCAGACCTATAACAAGAAAAGTCACCATCACCGGTCCTTGTCCTCTTGGAATCTCTTTCCCTTTCCATGAGTTTTTCCTCTTCAATTTTTTGGGAATGTATCATCAAACGGGATATATTCATCTCATTGATTAGCATAACAGTAGGACATTCTTTGACAACCAACTCAGAAACACCCGACATAAATTTAGTCTTCCTTGCCCTTGAGTCAGCAACCATAATCGGAGCATACGTAGCCAATTGAGTAAATTTCAAAGCATACTCATTTACACTCATATTCCTTTGTTGAAGATTGATGAAGTCAAGAACTTTTGCCTCCCTCATCTCAAGGGAAAAGAAACGATCAAGATAAAGCTCTTTTGAATTTTTCCCAATCAAGAGGACCCACATCCACAACCCTCACACTTTTCCATTGTTCAAACAAAACATGAGCAACACCGTTGAGTTGAAAAGTGGCCAACTTCGCCTTCTCCACCATGGACAATCCCATAATTCCCACTATCTTATACACATTATCAATAAAATCTTGAGGACCTTGGAACCATGGAGTTCTGGAGGATTAATCATTGTAAAGTCTCTAATCCTTGTCTCCATTGTACCCACATTTGGGTTCATGAGAGAAATGACTTCTCTATTTGCCTGGGCCGTCATAGCTTGAGCCAACACTTGAAAAGTGGCTCAGAATTTAGCATGAGTCACTTGCTCAGCCAAAGGATAGACCAGAACTTGAGGAACCTCAAGCTCCACATTTCCACCTGCATACCTTCTCACATAAACTCTTCCAGAGGCCATATCCTTAAAAGTATTAGACAATATTTAGGAGAAAGATCTTTATAGGGAAAGACTATATGGCATGATTTAGAGTAACGAAAGAAGTGAAATTTCCTAAATTATTTGTATCTTCTATTCATGAATGTGTCGCACTTCATATTCATGAACAAGACTTTACTTAACACGGTTTGTCAGACATCTTAGGACCTTTTCTAAAACCTAACTCTGATACCAAGTTTGTCACGATCCAAAGTACACCCTCAGTATGACATAGCGTATAAGACCACCATAGGCCCTACACAAGTCACTTGAAGTACATACAATATAATAGAAAAAAGTATAAAATCTCATATATGAAAGAGTTTAATATAAGAGCAGAAGTATGCTCATAATCTTGAAAAGCCAATATAATATATCAAAAAAGTGGTTGGGACATAACTCATACATCACGTACAATATCCCAAAGGAGAAGACACATGGAAACAAAGTAAAGATGACTTGGTCCTCATAATATGAGGACTCACTATGTCTCGAGCGGGAGGAGAGGAAGCATCATAACCTACATTATAAATAATACAGTTACAAGTATGCATTAATACATGGAATGTACTAAGTATAACGGATATAAATAAGGACGTAAAACATGTTCATAAGGAGACATAAGGAAAACATAATGTGCGTGACCAAGTTAAACATAGTAAAACATTTAAAGGAGAAATCATAAATGATGAACATTGTTAATGCATCTTAAAACATAAGGAAAGCTTCATAAAAACCTTTAAAGTAGCTTAATTCATTTTATGGGATATTTACCATTAACTGACATAGACCACATGGGCTATAATATGATATCTGGTGTCTTTCTCACTCACCAAAATGAGATGTCCTTGCTTTCCAAGGCAAATACCTTAAACTTCTAGCTTAGATGAATCAACTAGCTATGTAACTTAAGACAATCCTATGGAGGCATGTAGTTAGGGACAATGAGATTGGTACTAGCCACTTGGACTCTACTAGTGGGAAAGCCTCCATCTCAGTATCATCTAAGTGCTAAATAAAATCCCAATGGAATTAGTCATAAACATAAGCATATCATCAAACATGGAAAAATACAATTAAGTTACTAATATGAGCTTAAATCATCATAGAGTAGCTCCTTAAACCATGTGTGAGGAAACCTTTCACTGAATCATTATTCCTTAACATGAGAAAACCTTTCACCATTTCATTGATTCTCATCTTAAATCAACCTAGATCATAAACCATTCCTTTTCATAAACCATGCACAATTTTAATGAAAACATCTTTCATAGATTCATAGCTTCTTCAAATATTCATGTCTTTCAGAGTTCATAGTCAAATCATGGAAATTACATGGGTTCATGTGAAGCCAATGGGAAAATATATAATTGAGTCAAAACAATCATAATAAGATCATAATTAAATAATTGAATAAATACAATTAGAACTTATGAAGAATTGAATGAAAACCTAATCAATTTGATGAAATTAATTTGGAGAATTGAGAAATCTTTAGGGCTCAATGGGTAAATGGAACACATTGAGGAAACCCTACATACCTCGCTATTTAATTGCCAAAAGTAATGGTGAAAAATGGGAGACTTGATTTGGAAACTCTAGCTTCTTCTTCTTTGATCTTGAGAGATATTTTTCAAGAAAACCTTGGAGGGGATTTGAGGTTTTGAGTGAATGAGAGAGTTGGGGAAATTTTTAGGGTAGAAGGGTAGTTATAGGACTTAGAAATAGGAGTAAAACAACATAATATAGGTATTATATTTGTAGCCCGTAATAAATAACTGCCAAGTACTCCCATGGGTTGGACCTGCGATTCATCAAACTTTCTACGGCCCGTACTAGTCAACTGAAGAACCAAGTTCCGAACCCAAATTTCTTCTTTACCCACGAGACCTTCTGATGTCCGGTCAAACATTACAAGGTATGTAGAGCCCTTCCGTAGAACACAAGTCCAAGTCTAATATTTTCTATGTCTAGAATACTCCTACGAAACCCACTTACAACTCATCTGAATTCCTATGACTCGTCCTATTCATTTATAGGTCAAACTTCAAAAACTTAAAATTCCAAAAACTCAACCTCATCCCTATGAGTTCCATCTACGACCCAGAGAAGCTCCTATGAACAATAGACAGGTCTCTTAAGTCACAACCAGTAACAAAAACATGAAGGCTTGGGATTGTTCCTTGTCTTGTATTTCAATTGATTACCATTTCTTCTCTTTTTGTAGTCTTTATTCTCTAGTTTTTGACTTCTACTTTGTAGTCCTTTGCTTGTGGCTCTAAGTTAAGGGTTAGGCTTACCTACTGGTAGGGTATAATAGGTGCCATCATGACCTAAGAAATTGGGTCGTGAAAATTTGGCATCAGAGGTCTAGGTTGCTCGACATCGTGGTATGAGGGAAAATGCATAGTAGAGTCCTACGGATCACTACAGAGAGAATTGTATCCAATCTTCGCGAGCCTATAGGGAATTCTTAGGAGATTCCAGTTTTGACTCTATATCATGTGATTTTACTTCAATTAACCTCTAAATCTACTTCCTTTGAATATATTCTCTCTTAGTTTTATAGTATGAAGTGTTTGATGGACATGGATGGAGCATCAGCACATTCCACCAGATTTAAGCATCTGATTAAGCTAGAAGGTCATAGTCGGGCATGTACCTTGAGGTTAGAGGCCTTTTTCAGCATTCAGAGAGTATGGGGGCTGCCCAGGCTTTGACTAGGTTTTTGTCTACCTAATTCCTCGATATTTAGTGTTGAGAGGTCCGAGCTCCACTAAGGGTGCACCTTATATAGGTGCAGTTGTTAGTGCAACGGGTTCTCTCCACTAGGGTTCATCATCCACTTTTGACTATGTGTTGAGGCTTTTAGAATGGGGTGCGCATAGCCCCACATTGTCCTCTTCAAATAAGGATTTTAGTTAGGGGTTCATCAGAGGGTTGGCTTTGCTATTCCAGTAGGCATTGGAGCATCTGATATTAATAGGGTCTACCTTTTCCCAAGTTGACAGTCATGTGAGAGTTGTGGAGTTGGCGTGCCTTGAGACTTACATGGTGAGCGATAAGAGGCCTCACCATCAGTACATCGGTGACATCATTCTAATTCAAAGTGAATATTATTTCAGCAAGAGACATCTTTGTTCTTGACCTATCAGGGATATGGAGGTAGCATCTCAGGTCCCAAAGGGTTTTGAGGTAGGTCATGGTTTTGACGGCAGACAGAGTCAAGACTAGACTTATTTTGGATCTTTAATTGTTGTGACTCATGTTAATCCAGTTGGGCCTTCGCAGCCAGTTGCTCTCAATGATGGTGTCTACGGGTGTTGCAAGATTGGCCAGTATTTTGGAGATTGTTGTAATATCCTAGTACATTTGACTAGGGTTGGTTTAAATGTGGCATAGGTATACATGAAAGATCACCATGTTATTCACATTGAGTTGCATGCTATAGAGGTTGTTATAATTATGGAGGGCGTGACCACCGGTCTAAAGAGTGTCGCGGGTGGGAGTTTCCTTTATAGGAATCACAAATATCTAATACTCACCAGGCTAGGATGGTCGGACTTGGTTATACCTATGGGGAGTTTTGTAATCAGCCTACAACGTTGATAACTCTCGACGTTGGTGTATGATTTGGAATCGAAATAGTGGTGTTCATTAGTGGGTTCAGGCTTTAGTTTTGATAGGAAATGGAAATTTCTAAAAAGGTTCTTATCAAAGACAGGGTTAAAGTAATTCATGGACTCAATGAGTTTGCTCTATTTCATGATGCAGTGTTGGCTTTTCTCATGCCTAGCCACTTGTGTGATTTATGATAAGAGTTGGTCAACACAAAAGGTCGGTTTTGTATGCCCCGAGTTTATTTTTATCAAACATTATACTCATTTACAATTGATCTTATTGATTTGTTGTGTGCTGGGCCTCTCTGATAAGCTTAGATCATTAGATGCGTGATTTAATTTCATAATCTTACCCGAGTAGTTGTGACTGTTGAATTCCCGTAATTGTATGCCTTAACTGGATTGAAATTTGAAGGGTTATATTTGGGTGTTATGGTTCCTACCTTAATTTAACTAGTGCATGATTTGATTTTGTTTCTAGGGGTTGCGGGGTTAGATTCTAGACGTTGGGTTGAAAATAGGCATGTTAGGCCGTTTGGTGAGTCGTGTCGAGCTCGTCGAGCCACTCAACGATTCACCTAATATCCCCATCTCGCATTTGATTTCATACTTTATTTAATGATTAATTTTGTAACTTTCGGCGAGAAGCTTGATGTCACCAAAGGCATTCGACGACTCGCCGAAAGTCTTCTCTTTCGCCCTTTGTCTGCGCCCCTTAGCTTTTGTGCACTGGAACTTTTGGCGGACCTATCCTTGTTCGCTGAAGCTATCGGCGACCCACCGAAGTTGTTCCCCTATCACATTCTTGCTGCAGTTTTAGAGCTAATTTATTTGGTGAGATCGATCTAGCTCGCCTAAGAAATTCGGCGATTCGACATCTGGTTTGGCGAGTTTGTCTGCATATGTCTTGCTTTGCTTTTATTTAAGTTTTTCTAACTTCTCTTCAAGATTTTGCATACATAACTAAACCTAAAGTTGCCGAAAGAATAACGCTAGCTCAAGAGAAGTCCAAAGGGATTGCGATAAAAGAGGATGCAGTTACGTCGAAAGGAAAAGCTTCGAAACTACCCACAACTACTGGGAAATGCAAGGGAAAGAAGCCCACTTCTGTCAGGAAAACCATTACCCTGGACCCTAATATTCCTTCATGGGCCAGGGGACTTTGCAGAGCGGTGCATGTCTTTCTGGAAGACTCACACTCAACAAACCTTGATGAATCTGGCACTGCTGTTCCTTCTGAGGTTACTCCGGGCACTAAAGCCCAAGTCCAGATTGATACACCGGGCATTGAAGCCCCGACAAATGGAGCAACTGTATAGACATGATCCCCTCTTTACCTCCCTCTCTGTCTTACTTTATTTTAATAATTTGATTTTGTGTTATTTGCATAAGAGGACAAATGTTTTTATTTGTGGTGGGTGAGGCCCACCTTGTGTGCGACGTCGTTATTCGTTCAATGTCATTTTATACTACTTTTTGTGGAAGGTTTGAGCTTGTAGCTTCGTGTTTGTAAATTGTAAATGATGTTGACCCTTCAAAATTTTTTGCCACCTCTTGTACCTGTGGAATGTGGATATTCTTTAGCAAATTTGAGTCTCGGTTTTGATCAATATCGATGACTGATGAGTCCACATATTGGACTCATTTAGGGCTTTATTTTAATAGAAGTAGTGTCCTCAAATGCTTATTTTATCTCAATATCTGATGAAAATGCTTGAGTTTCAGGTATTTGAAGTTTTAGTGGAAGCATGGACACTTAGGTGCAAAAAAGGAAAAAAAAGGCGGAAAAGAACAAAGAAGCTGAAGCCTGAGCATCGCCAAGCATAATTGGCGAATCTCCAAAGGGACGCACTCCACCCTTTGTTCCAGTAAGCGAAGCCCTGAAGGAAGTGGATCAAAAGACGATTAAATGAGAAGTCTACGTGTCACAGAATATTTTCGCGAAGCAGTACTATGTCACCCAATGACACAGAGCACAACAATTTCAAAGTATGGTGCAAGATGGCGATGAACTGAACCTAAGGGCGAATCGCCGAGTCAATCGGTGATTCCGACTAATGTCGCCGAATGATCCGCTGCAGCACAAGTTTTTGTAAATTATAAATACTCGTAAAGAATTACATTTTTGAGTATCAGATTTTGAATAGAGAACAATTAATATTATTTTAGTACTTTTTATTTTTTCTCTAAGTTTGTAAGGGTTTGAAGACTTGAAGCAAAAAAGGGTTTCATCTCTTTCAATTTGGAAGTGGATCTCGTGGATTCTTCTTTCTTTGCTCAAATCAAGACTTATTTCTCTATACCCATTTGATTTCAATATCATTGAAGGTATACATTTCTATCTCTTGATGTGTGGCTAAAACCCCCCATTCTTGGGGTGTGATTTTGCAAATATGTGTTGATATTATTGTTGGGTCTTACTTGCTCATAGGTTAGATGTATTTTAATGGTGATTTCACCTAGTGGTTGTGGTTTAATCTAAAGGGTTTGTAGTTGCAAATACAAATCTACCCATGTGTTTTTGGCTTGCCCGAGAGGCAGGTTGTGAAACCAAGACCGCTAAACTGATGGCCTAAGGAGTGGGTCGACATGAGATTCAGCCCGAGAGGGTGAGCCCTAGTCCCATATCCTAACACTCAGCTCGAGAGAGTGAGTGAGTTAAGGCGTAGGCTGGCCTTCATGCGGTAAATGGGTGTCCGAGAGGAACGCATTTGAAACGGGGTAAGTTGCCCGAGAGGGAACTTATTTCCATCTAAAACTTAGCCTAGTCACTATTATTTTGCAAATTTCCTATCGAGAGCATGTACCCAACTATTTATCTCAACTTGTATTGCGGTCACACCCCAAGAACTCTTTCCCATACTTGATTTCCTTTTTATTTTTGTTGTTTTTTACTTACTAGTGACAAAACCCCCATTGTTATTTGACACTTTTGTGTCCCCCTTTAATTTAAAATGTTTTTAATCGTTAATGTCTTTAGCTACGACTAGTTAGAACTAAATTTTATTTTTCTATTAATTCTCAAAACTGCTCCCTTGGGACATGACCCCAACCCTTGGTTGGGTTACTATATTATTGCACAATAGTAGACACTCGTACTGGAAGTTGTGTCATTGAATATGCAAACATCAAAATGGCGCTGCTGCTGGGGAGTGGTGTTATTTGATATTTCTTAGTTTAGTAGAATTTTTGTTCTTATTAGTTGTAGTCTACTTACCTAACTTTTAGTTTTGTTTGTTTGCTATGTGAATATTTCAGAAAGCATGAGTGTTAATGGTAGCAACGGTAGCCAGGTAGGCCACCAAGATGACATCGGTAATCTAAACGTTATAAAAGAGCCCAACATCAATGGGCCCCATATCATGGGAGGTGTTGGAGCCATCCGTTTACCCCCAGCCGAGGGAAATGCAGTCTTCCACCTAACGAGCACCATGTTGAAACTCTTGCAACTAAAGGGACTTTTCATCGGACTGGCTCATGAGGATCCTCATGAGCATCTTCGAAACTTCGTAGATGTGTGTGGACCATTCTCGTTCAAAAATATCTCTCAGGAGTCGGTCTGGTTAAGGCTATTTCCTTTCTCGTTGATGGGAGAGGCTTTCAAGTGGTTAGCCGAGCTACCACGTGAATCAATCACTTCTTGGGAGGAGTTGGTGACCGCATTTCATGTGCAATTGTTCCCTCTCACGAAGATTATGTCGTTGCGGGATAGCATCCAGTGCTTTAAACGTCTAGAAGGTGAGCCTCTGCACGAAACTTGGCTAAGGTTTAAAAAGTTAGTGCTACAATGCCCAACCCACAGTTTGCCAGACAACGTGCTACTTCAATACTTTTACCAGAGTTTGGATTCGGTAAACAAAGGTGTCGCTGACCAACTCTCGGTTGGAGGCTTAATGCAGTAGCCGTATGCAGTAGCCGTATGCAGTAGCCGTATGCAGTAGCCATATGCAGTAGCATCCCATTTTTTAGATGGTATGACAACCATCAACAAAGCATGGTACACTCGTGAGGACCAAGTCTCCCCTCTCACTTTCAAGCTATCCAAAAAACAGATTGAAAAAGACAATGAGAGAGACCAGAACATGGCCAAAATCATGACGCATCTCGATATTCTATCCAAAAATATCATGGGGCCCGGTGCCCGTGGTGTCAAAGCTGTGGGATTCAGGGGAGTTAATCCTCAGGAGATGAAGTTTGAAGCCTTGTATAATGAGGAGGTAAATTTTCTAGCCAACCAAGGCAGTGGCTACCACTCAAATTACCCAAGGCAGGGTGGTAACCAAGGTTGGGTTAGAGACGAAGGGTGGAAGGACCGTAATCGTGAATGGAGGGACTGTAATCCAAATCGGAAGGATGGGGAGAAGGATAGATACGTGCCTCTCCATGAGCGCCAAAATCCAAAGGATTCGGACGGTGTTAGGTCTGAGAATATGCTCTCGCGCATCCTCAAGAAAGTTAAAGGGTCAAACAAAATGGTAAAAGGCATGAAAGAAGATGTGTCTACCCTCATCCAGACTGTTACCTCTCATTCAGTTTCAATCAAGCAGTTAGAGACCTAGATGGGTCATATCTCATCTCACCTAAATCCGAGATAGCCAAGGAGTTTGCCGAGTGATACCATGGCAAACCCAAAGAATGAGGTTTAAAGGTGAACTTGCGTCATGCCACGACGTTAACTAAGACGTTGTTTGGGAGGCAACCCAAAACCATTTATTGCTTTCTTTTGCTTTGATAAAATAATGGTGTGTTGATTGTGCAGATGAAAGTGTGGAGAGTGAACGAAAAACGCAGATTGGCGAATAATATAGTCAGTTGGTGAGTCGCCGAAGGGGTCGGCGAATTCGATCTTATCCGCCATTTGACTCAAGAAATTGTCAACATTGGAGTCTGTAAAACTCGGTGAGCTTTGGAAATTATTGGCGAATCGCCGACCATATTGGCGGATCGCAGGCCATATCGACGATCTCGAGGGAAATCGCCGATTGGACCCCCGTAAACCAGAGGTTCTGTAAATATCGGTGAAGAAACTAAACAATCGACGCTTTGAAGAGTGAGTAGGTGAGCTTGACTAACGTCGCCGAGTGGGTGAAAACTGGACGGTCTTTGCAAGCCAAAGTTTTAAAAGTTTCAACTTCATTCACTTTCCCCCACTTTTCATCTGTTCAAATTCACACCAGTACTCTAGTTTTTATATTTCTTGCACTTTTGGAGTACTTTGTTTCATTGAAATATGCTCGGATTCGGATTGCATTGCTGCCTAGCATCTCAATAGCATTTTAATCAGTATCGAAGGTTGGTGACTCAAACTCCATGTTTATTTATTCAAAATTGTACTCATTTGCATAATATGAATCGTAGTTGAGTCTCTCTGAGTTGATTGAATTACATGCATTCTCAATTACTGTTTAATAACTCTTGTTTAAATGATGGACACTCGCTCGTGTGCACTTAAAATTGAATTAATTTACTGCGGGAGGGTGTAAGTGCTATGGGTCTTCGTTGAGTTTGTGTTGTAGAGGCTTAAATTGAGATATAAAAAGTTGCAGGGTCGAATTTGGAAGGATGGGTTGAAAATAGGCATGCTGGGCTGATTTGGCGAGCTGAGTAAAGCTCGCTGAACCACTCAGCGGTTCACCTAATGTCCCCATTTTTCCTTTAACTTAATGCTAATTGCGTCATTGACTCTGTAACTTTTGACGAACAAGACTGGGTCGCCACATAAACTTGGCGAACCGCCAAAAGGTTTTTTGTTCGTCCTTTTTATCTGCACCCTTGAACCCTCTGCGAGCTATTTTCGGCGAATCGCCTAAGTAGAGGAGCACTTTACCAACTAATTTGGCGAAGTGATCCCACACTTGAAATTTCCCTGCACCTATTTAAATACTGTCTAACTTCTTCTTGATAATTTTTATAGAAATGGCCAGACCAAAGGTCACAGGGAGAGACATGCCACCCCGACATAGAAGAGCAAGAGATTTCAAAAGAGATGGAAAGATAGCAGAACTGGCCAAAGAAAGAAGAGAGAGTAAGACATCAAGTTCTAGCAGGATGATTCCTATTGATCCCACTATTCCTTCATGGAAATATGGATTCTATACGGCTATAAACTCCTTTTTGGTGAGCGATGAAGTGGACGGAATGGTTGCAGCTAATATCACTGCAGATTCTAGGGCAACTGAACACAATATGACCCAGAATGACAATCCGGGAACCATTGTCAAATTTCAAGCTAATGCATTGGGCAACGATCCCCCAACAGATGGAGCAAGCGTGTAGAAAGGATCCCCTATTTACCTCCCTCTTTGTCTTTCTTTATTTTGCCTTTCGAATTATGTGTTAATTGCATTTGAGGACAAATTACTTTTATTTGTGGTGGGGTGAGGCTCACTTTTTGTTTGTTATTTGTGATTCGTGTTTTGTATATTTGGGCTGTTCTGTTTAAAATTGTTTGACACTATTTTTTGTGGATGTTTGAGCTCATGGCTCCCTTTTCTTTTAAATTACAAAAATGATTTTGACCCTTGTGAAATTTTTTTATTTTTCAAAAATTTTCGCCACCTCGTGTGTTGAAAGTTGCTGTTCTTTTGCAAAATTTATGTCTCGGTTTCGATCAATACTGATGACTTGAATAGTGCTTTCAATTGAACAAACATGAATGTGCGGCTACGACAAGACCAAATGAAGTTGCATAGATAATATGTGAACTCTTTGCATCTCGTTGTGATTAGCCATTTATTGAATTGATTCTCTTGTAATGACCGTTGCACACTAGCGAAAGTGTGTAGTTTTGTTTGACTTAAGTGTCGATGCCTTGTGTGATGAGCTTACTTTGAACCATGCATGAATAAACCTAGAATTTTCCCCGTTAGTCTGATTGATGTAGAAAGGTGTGCTCTTGAGATGATCTTAGGCAATTTTGAAGAGTGTGAGCCAAATCTGACATATACCTCTTTTATGGCCTACCCGTGAGTGTGTGAAACTCTTTTGAACACCCTTTGAGCCTTACATTTCTTTGGAAGAAACTTGATGAAGCCTAGACCTTACTTAATCCAGTACCTATAATCCTCTTGATTTGTGGTTTAGTAAATAGCCAAATTAGGCCAAAATCCTAAGTTGGGGGTGTGGTGAAAAGGAAAAAGAGAACTCAAGAAGTGCAAGAAAAACTCTCTCTAACCCATGGTATTGCAAAATAAAATGGAGACCCTTATAAAAAAAATTATTTGGAATAAAAGTGCAAAAAGGAATTGGGTTTCCAAGAAATACATGGAGAGTGAATAAAAGTATGACTTAGAAGCACAAGAAGAAAAAGTGATAAGGGAAAGGAAAATGACATTTTGAGAACACCACATCTCATGAGGATGAATAAGTCACTGAGCCTAAATGACCATACCTTTGCACTCAACCCCATTACAAGCCTTGAAAAGACCTTTTTGATCTTGTGTAAGCCGAACCAAAAGTCGATTAAAAATTAATGGCAAACCTATGGGTGAAAACGTGCATTGTGTTCATCTTTTTGAGTGTGAACGTTGCATCTGATTCCTGATCTTAAATTGATTCTCTCTGTGTGAATATGGAATCATTCTTTGTGTGAAGGCATTTAGATACTTTCGTTGAGCTTGAACTTGCATTAGTAGCAAGTATTGCGAGCATGAGAATCTTCGATATTGGTGTGTCACAACTTGAATCTTTGGGTACACAATTGATCTTTGCAAAAGTAGTTTGAAGTCTTGTTGTGTACATTCACGATTGAGTCTTGTGTAGCACTATTTGAGACACTCTTTTTAAACAGCTGAACTTGAGTTTTCTTGAGCACAAGAAAAATTTTAAGTTGGGGGTGTCCTCAAATGCTTATTGTATCTCAATATCTGATAAAAATGCTTAATTTTCAGGTATTTGAAGTTTTAGTGGAAGCATGGACACTTAGGCGCAAAAAGGAACAAAAAGGCTGAAAAGAACGAAGAAGCTGAAGCCTGAGCATCGCCAAGCATAATTGGTGAATCGCCAAAGGGACGCACTCCATCCTTTGTTCCAGTACGCGAAGCCCTAAAGGAAGTAGATCAAAAGGCGATTAAAGGAGCAGTCGGTGTGTCGCCGAATAGTTCCGCAAAGCAGTACTATGTCTCCTAATGACACAGAGCACAACGATGTCGAAGGATGGTGCAAGACGGCAATGAACTGCACGTAAGTGCGAATCGCCGAGTGGATCGACGATTTTGACTAATGTCGCCGAATGATCCGCTGCAGCACAAGTTTTTGAAAACTATAAATACTCATAGAGAATTACGTTTTTGAGTATCAGATTTTGAATAGAGAACAATTAATATAATTTTAGTACTTTTTATTTTTGCCCTAAAACGTAAGGGTTTAAAGACTTGAAGAAGAAAAGGGTTTCATCTCTTTTAATTTGGAAGTAAGTCTCTTGGATTCTTCTTTCTTTGCTCAAATCAAGATTTATTTCTCTATACCCATTTGATTTCAACATCATTGAAGGTATAAATTTCTATCTCTTGATGTGTGGCTAAAAACCCCATTCTTGGGGTGTGATTTAGCAAATATGTGTTGATATTATTGTTGGGTCTTGCTTGCTGATAGATTAGATGTATTTTAATGGTGATTTCACCTAGTGGTTGTGGTTTAATCTAAAGGGTTTTTAGTTGCAAATACAAAGCCACCCATGTGTTTTCAGCTTGCCCGAGAGGGAGGTTGTGAAACCAAGACTGCTAGACTGATGGCATAAGGAGTGGGTCGACATGAGGTTCAGCTCGAGAGGGTGAGCCCTAGTCCCATATCCTAACACTCAGCTCGAGAAAGTGAGTGGGGTAAGGCGTAGGCTAGCCTTCATGCGGCAAATGGGTGTCCGAGAGAAACACATTTGAAACGGGGTAAGTTGCCCGAGAGGGAACTTATTTGCATCTAAAGCTTAGCCTAGTCACTATTATTTTACAAATTTCCTATTGAGAGCATGTACCCAACTATTTATCTCAGCTTGTATTGCGGTCACACCCTAAGAACTCTTCCCCATACTTGATTGCCTTTTTATTTTTGTAGTTTTTTACTTACTAGTGACAAAACCCCCCATTGTTATTTGACACTTTTGTGTCCCCCTTTAATTTAAAATGTTTTTAATCGTTAATGTCTTTAGCTATGACTAGTTAGAACTAAATTTATTTTCCTATTAATTCTCAAAACTCCTCCCTTGGGATACAATCTCAACCCTTGGTTGGGTTACTATACTATTTCACAATCGTAGACACTCTTACTAGAAGTTGTGTCATTGATTACGCAAACATCAATGACTCAAATAGTGCTCATAATCGAACGATCATGAATGTGTGGCTACGATGAGGCCAAAGGAAGTCGCATAGACAATATGTGAACTCTTTTCATCTTGTTGTGACTAGCCAATTATCAAATTGATTATGTTGTGATGAACGTTGCACACAAGCAAAAGTGTGGAGTCTTGTTTGACTTTAGTGTCGATGCCTTGTGTGATGAGCTTACTGTGAACCATGAATGACAACACCTAGAATTTGTCCCGTTGGTTCGGTTGACTATGTAAGGCTATCTCTTGATATGATCTTAGGAAACTTCGAATAGTGTGAGCCAATTTGACATATACCTCTTTTGTGGCCTACCTTGTGAGTGTGCGAGCCTCTTTTTAACACCCCCTGAGCCTTATATTTCTTTGGAAGAAACTTGATGAAAACTAGACCTCTCTTAATCCACTACCTATAATCCTCTTGATTTGTGGTTGATTGAATAGCCAACTTATGCCAAAAGCCTAAGTTGGGTGTGTGGTGAAAGGATAAGGACAGGTCAAGAAGTGCAAGGAAAATCTCCTTTAATCCATGGTGCTGAGAAAAATGAAACCCCTCCATACGAAAAAAAGAGAAGAGAAAAAGAGAAGAAAAGAATGAAAGAGAAAAGTTGTGGAATAAAATACAAAAGGAATGGGGTTCCAAACAATCCATGGAGAGTGAATAATGGGATGACTTATGAGCACTAACGAAATTGATGAAAGAAGAGGAAAAAGAGCGTTGTGAGCACCACATTTCATGAGGATGAAAGTCACTAAGCCTAAATGACCATACCTTTGCACTCAGCCACGTTACAAGCTTTGTAAAGACCTTTTTGATCTTGAGTGAGCTGAAACAAATGTCGATTGGAAAATATGGGTAAACTTATGGGTAAAAGCATGCATTGTGTTCTTCTTTTTGAGTGCGAACGTTGCATTTTATTCCGAAGCTTTATATGATTAAACCTTTGTGTGTGGCAATGGAATCATCCTTTGTGTGAGGGCATTCAAATACTTTTGTTGAGCTTGAACGTGCATTTGAAGCAAGTATTGCGAGCTTGAGAATCTTTGGTAATGGTGTGTCACAACTTGAATCTTTGGGTACAAAATTGATCCTTGCTTGAGTAAATTGAGTCTTGTTGTGCACATTCATGATCGAGTCCTGTGTAGCATTGTTTGAGACATCCTTTTTGAACTGCTGAACTTGAGTTTTACTTGAGGACAAGCAAAAGTTTAAGTTGGGGGTGTTGATGAGTCCACAATTTGGACTCATTTAGGGCTATATTTTGATAGAATTAGTTTCCTCAAATGCATATTTTGTCTTAATATCTGATGAAAATCTTGAAGTTTCTGGTATTTGGAGTTTGAGGCAAAGCATGGACACTACATGGCAAGAAGGAACAAGGCTGCTGAAAAGAACGAAGAAATGAAGGCCTGAATATCGCCGAGACCAGTTGGCGAGTCGCCGATCGGCCTGGAGATCGCCCTTTGTTCCAGTGTGCTGAGCCCTGAAGGGCATGATCAAGTGGGCGATGAAATGGAGCAGTCGGCGTGTGATGTTTGTGTAATCAAGACAAAACTTCAAATTCAAGTGTCGACGATCGTACAATAGTAATATAACCAACCGAATGGGTTGGGGTCAAAGCCCCAAGGGAGCGGTTCCTGAAAATTAGTGGTTAAGCGCAAAAAATTCTAAAGTTAACTGTAGCGAAAAACATTATCGAGTATAAACATACTAAATCTTAAAGGGATGATGCAAGCGTCAATTATCAATGGGGGGGCAAGTAACAACTAAAAACTAGTAAAAATATAAGAAAACGATATAGAGAGATGAGATTCTTGGGATGTGATAGGAGTACGGGATAGACTAGACTATCAGGTACATGCTTTTGATAGTAAATTGTTGAACATTTGTGACTAGGCTAGACTATAGTGGGGGTAAATTCTCTCTCGAGCAACTTACCCCGAATCAACTCGGTTTCTCTCGAACAACAAGTAGCCGCTTGAAGCACAACCTCCGCCTTAACCCATTCACTCTCTCGAGATGAATGTGTGGGAGAAGGACTAGGATTCACTCTCTCAAGCTGAACCCATGTGACCCAATACCACCGTCTATCAGTTTAGTAGCCTTAGTTTTACAACCTCTCTCTCAAGCAAGGAAAAAACACTAAGATGAAATCGTATTTGCAACTACAATTCCATTAAGTTCATACACAACTACTAAACGAAATCTCATTTAAACAACAAATAAACCGTCAATAAGAAAGACCCAACAGATAATCTAACCCATATTCATAAAATCACACCCCAAGAATTGAGGTTTTAGCTCGACATGAAAAAGAGAAAAATTGATATCAAAAGGTGTTACCATCAAATGGGTACGATAAATAAAGTCTTTAAGCACGTCAAGGATGAAGATTATTGAAGACCCACTTCCAATTTCTTGGAGTTGAATCCATTTGAATCTTCAAGGCTCAAGAACAATGTCTCCAAAAATGTAAAAACCGTTCTATTCTAAAACTTAGTTCTCCAACAGCTTGATACTAAGCTACAAATTTAAGCGGCTATTTATAGCTGTCAAAAAGTGTGCTGCGAAGGATCCACTGGGCGCAGTTAGTCGGGATCGCCGAACTACTCGGCGATCCGCCCTTTGGTCTGGTACCTTGCCTTTTTGCTTTTGCCTTCAGCATCTTCGAGTTCTGAATCATTGGGCGATATGGTGATGCTTCGCGGAACTGCTCGGCGATTCGCCGACTGCTCCCTTTCCTCACAGACTCGACCTTTTTATTTAGGGTTAAGCATACTGGAAAATTAGGAGAGATTGTAGGCTTTTCGGCGACACGCCTAATGGATTAGGTGATCGTCAGGCTGTCTTTTCTTCGTTCTTTTTAGCCGCCTTGTTCCTTCTTGCCAAGTAGTGTCCATGCTTTGCCTTAAACTCCAAATACCTGAAACTTAAGGATTTTCATAATATATTGAGACAAAATATGCATTTGAGGACACTAATTCTATCTAAATATAGCCCTAAATGAGTCCAAATTATGGACTCATCAACACCCCCAACTTAAACTTTTGCATGTCCTCAAGCAACTCGAGTTCAACTATTCCAAAAAGGTGTCTCAAACAGTGCTACACAAGAATCAATCATGAATGCACACAACAAGACTCACTTTACTTATACAAAGATCAATTGTGCACTCAAAGATTCAAGTTGTGACTCACCAACATCGAAGAATCTCATGCTCATAATACTTGCTTCAAATGCAAGTTCAAGCTCAACCAAAGTGTTCAAATGCCCTCACAAAAATAATTATTCCATATTCACACAATGGTTCACAGTCTAAAGCTTCGGAATCAAATGCAACGCTCACACTCACAAAGATGAACACAATGCATAATTTCACCCTTAGGTTTGCTCGTATTTTCCAATCAACACTTGCTTCATCTCACTCAAGATCACAAAGGTCTTTCAAGGCTTGTAATGGGGCTGAGTGCAAAGGTATGGTCAACTAGGCTTAGTGGCTATAGTCCTCATAAAACAAAGGTTGAATAACACTCCCTTTTATCTTCTTCATCATTCTCATTTATTCTCACAAGTAGTCCTATTATTCACTTCCCATGGATAGTTTTAGACCCCAATTTTCTTTACATTCATAACTTTATTGCACAACTTTTTCATTCTTTTTTATTTATTTATGGAGGGTTCCATTTTTCACAAAATCTTGGGTAGAAGGGACTTTTTTATATTTCTTGATTTGCCTTCTCTTTTCACCACAACCCCAACTTAGGCTTTTGACCTAAGTTGGCTAATTAAACAAACCACAACTTCATGAGGATTATTGATGATGGATAAAGAAAGGTCATTGTTTTCATCAAGTTTCTTCCAAAGAAAGGTAAGGCTCAAGAGGTGTTCAAAAGAGGTTCACACACACTCACAAGGTAGGCCACAAAAGAGGTATATGTCAAATTGGCTCACACTCTTCGAAGTTGCCTAAGATCATATCAAAAGATAGCCTTACTTAGTTGACCGGACCAACAGGACAAATTCTAGGTGTTGTCATGCATGGTTCATAGTAAACTCATTACACAAGGCATCGACACTAAAGTAAAACAAGACTTCACACTTTTGCTAGTGTGCAATAATCATCACAAGAGACTCGATTTAATAATTGGCTAGTCACAACGAGATGCAAAGAATTCACATATTGGCTATGCAACTTCATTGGCCTCATCCTAGCCGCACATTCATGTTTGTTTGATTATGAGCACTATATAACTCATCGGTATTGATCAAAACCGATACTCAAATTTGCGAAAGAATAGCCACATTCAACACAAAAGGGGTGGCAAGATATTTTGGAACGGTCAAAATCATTTTGCAATATAAAATACAAAGGGACAAGATGAAACATCCACAAAAATGCAGTATTAACACAATTATAAATTTTAACCCAAATATATAAACAAAACAAATATGCAGAAAGGTGGCATCACCTTACCACAAACAAAAATCATTTGTCCACAAATGTGAATAAAAGTATCCCAAAGTAAAAGTAAGTAAGACAGAGAGGGAGGTAAATAAAGGATCCTGTCTATGCAGTCTCTCAATCTGTCTGGGCCTCAGTGCCCGGTGTGGTACTCTGAATATGGGAATCAGTGCCTGGAGTAACCTCAAGAGGAATAGCAGTGCCAGATCCACTACGAGATGCTATGGACGTCTCAGTCGGTGATGTCTGAATCACCGACTGCACAATCGTCTCCACAAGATCTGGAAAATCTCTAAATATGCTCTCCTCTCGGCTCTCTCTTATCTCATCATCATGTACCGCTATCTGCTCTTCGTCGATCTCTGCATCCGACTCCTCATTTGCTGTGCCATCCCTCTGTACTACTCCGGTGGTAGCCGGAGGAATCCCCGAGGTCTCAGGAGCATCCTTATCATTTTGCACCCTGAATTAATGAACTGAAGTCTGTAGACTTCAAATAGTCTACATCCTTTCTCAAATCTGCTATTTCGGCTTTCAAAGCCAAAACCTTAGATGTCTTCCCTTGTCTTCTCTCACAAGCACTAACTCTAGTATCTAGATCATTAACAGAGACCCTAAGGGGGGTCAGTGCAACCAAGATATCACTCTCAATCATCCTTGGGATGGATCTCTCCAATCTAGTCGCCCTCACATCCGCTGAATAGGCCAGATTCCCCATTTTTAGGATCATTGCCTGAGTTATCCTGACAGGCTGGGAGGAGGAGGAAGCACCTGGGACCTGTGAAGAAGAGGAAGGAGTGGGTGTACCTGAAGGCCAGAGGCCAGGGTAGGCAAAGATGGCTCTGCAGGTATTGAGTCAACGTCAACATACAAAGAAATATCTACCAGAACTGCTCTCCTCCCGTCAGCCTCTTCTCATATGTACTCGGTCTCAATACGCCGTATGGCAGTGGAGGATGAAGGGATGACATCAATATCCCTCGCAGTGTCCCGAGGTACTCCAGAACGCCGGCACAGCTTAGTGATCAGGACTGGGAATGGCAGAGAAGTCTGATTCTGTTTGGTTCTCATGGACACCTCCTGTGAAATCAACAGTCCCTGATCAATGCGTTTCCTAGACATGATAGAGCCAAGTCAAGATGCTTTCGGGTGGCACAAAATGTACTCGTTCTGGGATGGCATTATGGTGCTGCTGATAAAGCCAAATCAGAACTTAGCAGCAATGCTCAGGTCCCTCTTCTCAATAGGAGCTAATACATCCATCCACCTCGGGGTGGTGTCAGAAATCATAGAAGCCAACCAACCCTTCGAGTCATCTAGGGACTGAGCAATGGGCAACCCCTCGTAAGGAAGTGCAGAATGCAGTGGTCTATTCAAAACAGTGTTAATATATTCACTGCCGAACCCAACTTCTTTGCCTCTGACCATGACCGACTTCACCGGTCTAAATTTGCTTGCCTTGTTCTTGCTTTTGGGCACCAACTCCCTATAAACTGTATAGAATTCCCGGACCAAGGAAGGAATTTAAGGGCCTCGGGGCCTGGTGAACTACTTAAACTCATGGTAGTTGATGGTGTCCCTGACACCGGGGTACTTGCCCTCCAGGCCCTCTGTAGATAACAACTTTTCCTCTAGGATGGTCTGTACCCCATCACCTTTCAATCTGTTCAGTAGTCGAGGTGGAGGTGCGATAGGGAGTGCATGGGTCACTGGAGGTGCCTGAGCTGGCACTGGACCTATTTCAGGAGGGGTGGCAGCTGAGGGAACTCTGGTGGGCGAGGATTGAGATCTAGCCTGGTGTCTATTCTTTTAGTGAATCAGAAGATCCTCATCTTCCGATTCAGAAAAATCAGCCCGGGTGTCAGTAGCTAATTTCCTAGCTATGTGCTTCTTTCTTTTGCCTTTTCTTCCGGTAGGAGTTCTTGCCTTCTCTTCTATGGGAGATTTGATCCCCCTTCGTTTGTATTAATGCCCTGTGCTACTTTATTGGGTGGCATGGTTAGATTTTTATGTACCATATCTGCAAAATATCGGGAGAGATTATGAGAAAATCAAACCTAAGCACAGAAAATCTATTGCAGACACACTCGCCTATCCAGTCGGCGAGTCGCCGACTCTCTTTGGCGAGCTAGGTCGGGCTCGCCGGAGGGAATGTCTCAAAAATTATAGCAAGTCGGTGATGGGAAGGCTATTTTGGTGAATCGCCGACTACTTTTGGCGATCAAAGGTTTATCCACCAAAAAATACAGTGCAACAAAGGTTCAGGGGTGCAGACAAATGGCGATCAAGAATACTTTAGGCGAGTCACCGAGTTCTTTTGGGGACCTCAAGCTTCTCGCCAAAAGTTACAGAATCAAACAATACATATAGCCTGAAATTTAAGGCGATAAGGGGTGATTTGGTGAACAGCAGAGTGGTTCGGCGAGCTCGATCCAGTTCGCCAAATGATCCAACGTGCCTATTTTCAATCCACCTTCTCAAATTCAACCCCACAACCCCCGAAAACAAAATCAAAATATGCAATAGCTAAAATAGGCTCAGACCCATAGCACCCATCACCCCAGAATACTCAGACTTCTTCCGGTTTTGCCAAATTTGGCCATTTGACAAAAATTTTCCTTAAGAAGGGTGTCACCCTTTCCATCGTGGAACAATATATGTCATTTAGTGCAAACACAGGCTACTTAGGCTTCACCTAATCAATCTAAATGACATGCAAGCACAACCCAATAAAATTTCAATTATTTAAAAACACACAAATTATGGGTATTCGATGATCAAAGCAATACGGGTAATTTTTTTAAATTAAATCGGAATTAAGACAATCTATTACTATCAGAGAGGCCCATCACACATCACTAAGATACAATTAGTGCAAATAAGTACAAAATTTTCAAAGGTAAACTCGGCGTTTGGAAACCAACCTTAGATTCTGATTAAAATAGGATTAAAATGCTAGGCGGCAAAGAAATCCTTGTTTCGAGTACCAGTCAACAACCAAAATACTAATGAAAAGTACGAATATTGAGAATACTAACTTGGTGTGAGTTTGTGAAGTTTAAAAGCGAGGAAAAGTGAATATTTTGAAACTTTTAAAATCTTTAGCCATATATAACCGTCCAGTTCGTGACTATTCGACGACATTACTCACGTCCGCCGATCCACTCAGCGAAGCGCCGAATGGTCACTTACCCCACTGATTTCTACAGGACATGCATTTTCTTGGGGGTTAAGATGGCGGTCTTAATTGTGGTAGCCGACCTGGTCGGCGACTCGCTGAACTTGTCGGTGACTCACCGAGTTTTACAGGCTCTGAGTTGAAATTGTGTTGAGCCAAATGGTGAATCAAGTCGGGCATACCGACATCTTCGGTGATACACCGACTGGACCATTTGCTTGCCAATCTGCATTTTCCAAACACTTTATGCATTTAAACCTGCACAACCAACACACCATTATTCACAAAAACAAAACTAAAGCATTTAAGGGTTTTGGGTTGCCTCCCAAACAGAGCCTTAGTTAACGTCGTGGCATGACGCAAGTCAACACTCAAACCTCATTTTTGGGGTTAGCTATAGTATCACTAGGCAACCCCCTATTTTTCTGCGAGTTGAGAAGGATCAACGCATAACCCATAAGGTTCTCGAGCAGCTGGACAAATTTGGAATGAGAACCAATCATTTACTTCATCACTTTTATGCTCTCCTTCATTTTTTCCAGCTCTCTATCCTGCCCAGTCACCTTGTGGAGAATGATTGAGAGCATTCCCTCAATGCGTTTAACCTCATTGTCCTTTGGCCTTCTTCGCTCATGATGAGTGATGTATTTATCCTTCCTTTTACATTGGACTTTGATATCCACCATCTTTTTGGCCAACTCGTCCATCTGAGTCATTAGTGTAGCCAATATGAAGTCCTTTTCTACTTATTGGTTCGTTTCAGCCATTTGATCAAGCAGTTGGGCTGCTATCACATATGGCTATTTTACAATTCCTCCTGGAATGAGTAGGTCGACCAACACCTTGTTTCCGGGACCAAGACTTCTATAGAAATAGTAAAAAAGGGCTATGTCGGGAATATCATGAGTTGGGCATTGAATTATCAGATCTTTAAACCTTGCCTATGACTTATGGATCCATTCACCTTCCAATTGCTTGAAGGTTAGGATGTGATCCCAGAACATCATTACTTCTAATGGAGGAAAATCCATATGCTTGCAAGTACTGTTCGATATACTCACCTCCCCTGCTTTAAAGTACCAACAAGCAAAACAAAACTAAAAATTAGGTAAGTAAACTACAATTAACAAATATTTATAGTCGTAAAAAATATGTTGTGAAGAGAAACTTAGCGAAGTAAGTCAGGCTCGCCGAACCACTCGGCGAGCCACCCTTTGGTCACTTTCATCGCCTTTCTACCTTGGCATTCAACATCCTTATGGTCGGTAACTTTGGGCCATCCAGGACTGCATCGCAGAACTACTCGGCGATTCATCAACTACTCTTTTCCATCGCCAACTTGATTTCTTCCCTTAGGGCTTGGCACACTGGAACTTTAAGTGGTCAAATGGCCATTCGGCGACTTGCCAAGTGGACTTGGCGATCACCAGGCTTGTGTTTCTTCATTCTTTTAACTCGCTTTGTTCCATTTTATAAATTAGTGTCCTTGCTTTGTTCCTCAATCCATATACCTAGAAATCAAGGATTTTAAATCAGTTATTGGCACAAAATAATCATTTGAGGACAGTAAATCTATATAAATAAAGCCCTAAATGAGTCCAAATCTAGGACTCATCATGGCTAGGAAAAACGTAGACCACAATGGTATGTCTCCACGCAAAAGAGCATGGGGCATTACTATTAATGAGGGGGGCTCCCTCTAAAAAGGGAAAACAAGAACCACTAAAAGGAGGCAAAGGAAAGGGCAAAGCGCCCGAGGCAGAAACACCAGAGCACAACTCCGGCAGTGATGTGGAGTCTGCCCATTTTCAGCCCTCATTCTCAAAGCCTAAAGATGACCAACCACTACAGGACAGGCAGGCTGAGATACATGCTCGAGTTCGCCAAGGTCCATCTAGGATCCCAGAGGCAACCCCTCCTCTTGATGATACAGTGCCAACTCCGGCACAGATGGTGGTTCCAGCGCCACCAGTTCAGGATCCTCCTCCTTGGCTACTCAACAGACTAAAGGTCAAGGGATTAAGGATGATTCTCAAGGAGAAGTTGTTGTCCACTGATGGCCTAGTCGGAAGGTATTCTAGGGTGAGGGGCACACTCTGGTACCATCGCTTTGACATCTTCACCATGCCCCGAGACCCGTATATCCCCACATGGGTTCGTGAGTTTTACACTGTGTACGGGGATTAGTACACCAAGGGAAGAAGAAGGCTAGTGCTTTTAGATCGGTAAAGTCCGTAATGGACCAAGGGAGAGAAGTGGGGTGCAACAACGATCATATCAATGTTGCACTTGACAGAGCTACTTGTATAGAGCTTGAGTACGAAGGACTAGCTATAGCACAGGCTTTGGATGATCTAAAAGTCTGGCATGCTCCCCTAATCTCTGCCACCACCCTGAGGTGGATTGAGGTAGGATCTCCAATCGAGAAGAAGGATTTGAATATATAAGTGCAGTACTGGTTTGAATTCATCAGCAACTCCATTATGCCCTCACATAATGAGTCCATCCTCCGCCATTCCAAGGCAGCCTGTCTAGGATCCATCATTGCACAGAAGCAACTCAACTTGGTACTTATTATTGAGCAGGAGATGGCCATTTGGGCCAAGCGGCCCCAGACGTCTCTTCCCTTCCCGATCCTAATTACAGAGTTATGACAACGTGTTGGAGTTTCTCGCGATGAGAAGAGGGACATAGATATCACCCCTATATCTTCCACAGATATACGTCACATAGAGGCTGAGTACACTCGGGAGGAGGCAGATAGGAGGAGAGCGGCTCTGGTGGATGCATCCCCGGAGGTTGACGTTGAGTCCATACCTGCAGAGGCATCTTTGCCTACTCCGGCCTTCAGGTACACCCGCTTCCACTTCTTCTCAAGCTCCTGGTTCTTCTGCTATTTCCCAACCCACCATGATTACTCAGGCAATGATACTCAAGATGGGGTAGCTAGCCCATTCTGTCGATGTGCGGTCTACCCGGTTAGAGGTCGAGGTACCTTGGATGATTGAGCAGGCCATCCTAGCTGCGTTGACACCCTCCCAGACATCTATTGATGCTCTAACAGCTCGAGTAGAGACTTCTGAGAGTCGATAGTGGACTACTTCATAGATGATGTCTTTGAAATCCGAGGTTGCAGACTTGATGAAGGACGTGGACTATGTAAAGTCTATGGACTTCACTTCTTTGTTTGAGGAAGCGGAGACTCAGGGTGTTCCGAGCAGTTCTGAGAGGCCTCCGTCTACCACTGGATATATACCTATGGAGGATGTGGTTGCTGATGCGTCAGAGGTGGAGACGGATGAGGAGCAGCTAGATGCTCATGAGGAGGCCATCTATGAGGACCTTCCTGATCTAGAGGAGATGATTGTACAGTCAGCCATTCAGACATCGCTGACAGAGACGTCTATGGCAGGCACTAGTGGAGCCAGTGTTGCTTCTACCCCGGGCATGGATGCCCAAGATTAGAGTGTAACCTCGTACATTGATGCCCTGACATATGGAGAAATTGTGTAGACATGATATTTCTTTACCTCCCTCTCTGTCATTTTTATTGACTTTTGATTATTTTTGTTGCATTTGATGACAATTGCATTTTTGTTTGTGGTGGGGTGAGGTATTTCCATACCTACCTCTTGTGACTATATATTTTATATATGCTGGGTTTTGTGTTTTAAATTGTATTTTGGTTTCTATGTTTCGGATGCTTGGGCTTATGGCTCCTTATTATGAATGAAAATGATTTTTGACCCATCTGAAATTTTTTGCCATTCTTATTGTGTTTGAATGTGGCTGTTCTTGTGAAAATTTGAGTATCGGTCATGATCAATACCGATGACTGAAATAGTGCTCCTAATAGAACAAAAATGAATGCGCGGCTATGATGAGGCTAAATGAAGTTTCATAGACAATATGTGAACTTTTTGAATATCGTTGTGACTAGCCGATTATCGAATGAGTATCTTGTGATGAACATTGCACACTAGCAAAAGTGTGGAGTCTTATTTGATATTTGTGCCAATGCCTTCTGCGATGTGCTAACTTTGAACCTTGTGTGGTGACAATTAGAATTTGCCCCGTTGGTTCGGTTGACTATGTGATGCAAGCTCATGAAATGATCTTAGGCAACAATTTTGAAGAGTGAAACAATTTGACAGTATACTGATGTTTGCGTAATCAAGAAACAACTTCCAATTCGAGTGTCTACGATCCTACAATAGTAAAGTAACCCAACCAAGGGTTGGGGTCGAGTCCCAAGGGAGTGGTTTTGAGAATTAATAGAAAAATAAAATTTATTTCTTATTAGTCATAGCTATAGACATTATTGAATATAAATATACTAAATCTAAAAGGGGTGACGCAAGCGTCAATTATCATTGGGGGGTTTTGTATTAATTAACAACTAAAAATAGCGAAAATATACGAAAACTAGATAGAGAGACGGGATTCTTGGGATGTGATAGGAATACGGGATGAACTAAATTGTCGGGTACATGCTTTTGATAGTAAATTGTTGAATATTTGTGACTAGGCTAGACTATAGTGGGGTTAATTCTCTCTCGAGCAACTTACCCCGAATCGAATCAATTTCTCTTGAACACCGAGTTGCCTCTTTAAGAATAGCCTCGGCCTTAGCCCATACACTCTATCAAGCTAAATGTGTGGGAGAAGGACTAGAATTCAGTCTCTCTAGCTGAACTCATGTCGACCCAATACCACCGGCTATCAATTTAGTAGTCTTAGTTTTACGACCTCTCTCTCGAGCAAGCCGAAAACACTAAGATGAAATCGTATTTGCAACTACAAATACATTAAGTTCATACACAACTACTAAACGAAATCACATTTAAACAAAAAATAAGCCATCAACAAAAAAGACCCAACAGATAATCTAACCGACATTCACAAAATCACACCCCAAGAATTGGGGTTTTAGGTAGACATGTAAAAGAGATAAAAATTTATACCAATATCAGTTTCCATAAACTGGGTATGAAGGATTAAGTCTTAAAACACATCAAGAGTGAAGAATCTTCAAGACCCAAGTACAATTTCTTGGGGTTGACACCCTTTGAATCTTCAAGGTCTTAGAACAAAGTCTCCAAAACCCTTTGAAACTTACTCTCTCAAGAACTGTAACAAGTTCTAATAATAATAGTGATATGATACTAAGCTAGAAATTTAAACAAGTATTTATAGTGTTTTAAAATGTGCTGCGAAGGACCCTTCAGCGAAGTTAGTCGAGATCGCTGATACATTCGACGATCCGCCATTTGTTCGATTTCATCGCCTTCCTGCTTTAGTCTTTAGCCTCTTCACATTTTGAGTCATTGGGCGATATTGTACTGCTTCGCGGAACTGTTCGGCGACACGTCAATTGCTCCATTTTATCACTAACTTGACCTTTTACTTCAGGGCTCAGCGCACTGGAACAAAAGGCGATCTCCAGGCCGATCGACGACTCGCCAACTGGGCTCGGCGATCTTCAGGCCTTCATTTCTTCGTTCTTTTCAGCCGCCTTGTTCCTTCTTGCTAAGTAGTGTCCATGCTTTGCCTCAAACTCCAAATACCTGAAACTTAAGGATTTTCATCATATATTGAGACAAAATATGCATTTGAGGACACTAATTCGATCAAATATAGACCTAAATGAGTCCAAATTGTTGACTCATTAACACCCCCAACTTAAACTTTTGCTTGTCCTCAAGCAACTCGAGTTCAGCTGTTCAAAAAGGGTGTCTCAAACAGTGCTACACAAGAATCAATCATGAATGCACACAACAAGACTCACTTTACTCATGCAAAGATCAATTGTGCACTCAAAGATTCAAGTTGTGACTCATCAATATCGAAGAATCTCATGCTCACAATACTTGCTTCAAATGCAAGTTCAAGCTCAACCAAAGTGTTCAAATTCACTCAAAGAATGATTCCATATTCACACAATGGTTCACAGTTTAAAGCTTCTGAATCAAATGCAACGCTCACACTCACAAAGTAGGTTTGCCCATATTTTCCAATTAACACTTGCTTCAGCTCAATTAAGATCACAATGGTCTTTCAAGGCTTGTAATGGTGCTGAGTGCAAAGGTATGGTCATTTAGGATCAGTGGCTAAAGTCCTCATGAAACAAACTTTGAATAACACTCTCTTTCATCTTCCTTCATAATTCTCATTTATGCTCAGAAGTAGTTCTATTATTCAGTTCCCAAGGATAGTTGGAAACTCTAATTTTCTTTATACTTTCATAACTTTATTCCACAACTTTTTCATTTTTTTTTTTTTGTATGGAGTGGTTCCATTTTTCACAAAATCATGGGTAGAAGGGACTTTCTTGTACTTCTTGATTTGCCTTCTCTTTTCAGCACACCCCCAACTTAGTCTAAAAGCCTAAGTTGGCTATTAAACAAACCACAACTTCATGAGGATTACGGGTGATGGATAAAGAAACGTCATTGTTTTCATCAAGTTTCTTCCAAAGAAAGGTAAGGCTCAAGGGATGTTCAAAAAAGGTTCACACACACTCACAAGGTAGGCCACAAAAGAGGTATATGTCAAATTGGCTCACACTCTTAAAAGTTGCCTAATATCATATCAAAATATAGCCTTACTTAGTCGACCGGACCAACGGGGAAAATTATAGGTGTTGTCATGCATGGTTCACAGTAAGCTGATCACACAAGGCATCGACACTAAAGTCAAACAAGACTTCACACTTTCTCTAGTGTTCAACGATCATCACAAGAGACTCGATTTAATAATTGGCTAGTCACAACGAGATGCAAAGAGTTCACATATTGTCTATGCAACTTCATTGGGCTCATCGTAGCCGCACATTCATGTTTGTTTGATTATGAGCACTATATAAGTCATCGGTATTGATCAAAACCGATACTCAAATTTGTGAAAAAATAGCCACATTCAACACATACAAGAGGTGGCAAATTTTTTTCCGAAAGGGTCAAAATCATTTGCAATTTAAAGCTAAAGAAGCCACAAGCTCAAACCTTTCACGTAATCAGTATAAGACACAATTTTAAACACAGCAACCCAAAATTTATAAACAAAACACGAACATCAATATTCACAGAAAAGGTGGGCCTCACCCCACTATAAATAAAAACCATTTGTCCTCAAATGCAAATGAAGTAAAGTATCCAAAAAGTGAAAGAGAGTAAGATAGAGAGGGAGGTAAAGAGGGGATCATGTCTATGCAGTCTCTCTATCTGTCTGGGCATCAATGCCTGAGGTCACCTCAGGGGGCACAACATTGCTAGATTTACCAAGGTCTGTTGAGTGTGAGTTTGCCAGAAAGACATGCACCGCTCTGTAAAATCCCCTGGCCCATGAAGGAATATTAGGGTCTAGGGTAACGGTTTTCCAGGAAGAAGTGGGTCCCTTGCCCTTGCCTTTCCCAGTGGTTGTGGGTAGTTTCGAAGCTTTCCCTTACGATGTAATTGCATCCTCCTTTATCACAATCCCTTTGGACTTGTCTTGAGATGACGTTATTATTTCAGCAGCTTTAGATTTAGTCATGTCTGCGAAATCTCGAAGAGAAGTTAGAAAAGGTTAAACAAAAGAGCATCAGAACAATTTCAGACAGACTCGCCAACTTTTTTGGGCGAGCTAGATAGAGCTCACCGAAGGGATTAGCTCTAAAATTGTAGGAAATAGGCCATGGGAAAACCACTCAGTGTGTCGCCGTTAGCTATCGGCAAACAAGGACAAGCTCGCCAAAAGTTCCAGTGCACGAAGGTTAAGGGGTGCAGATAAAAGGGCGAAAGAGAAGACTTTGGGCAAGTCACCGAATGCTTTTGGCCACATCCAACTTCTCGCCGAAAGTTACAGAATCAATCATCAAATAAAGCATGTAATCAAAAGTGAGATGGGGATATTAGGCGAACCGCCAAGTGGTTCGGCGAGCTCGACCCAGCTCGCCAAATGGCCCAACGTGCCTATTTTCAACCCAACTTCTCGAATTCAACCCTGCAACCCCCAAAAACAAAATTAAAGCACGCACCAGTACAATTAAGGTAGGACCCATAATATCAAAACACAACACCTCAAATTTTAATCCAATTTAAGACATTTAAATTTTGGGAACATATTAGTCATAACTACTCGAGGAAGATTATCAAATTAAATCATGCATGTAAATAATGTACTCCTATCAGGCAGGATCAGAACACTTAGACAAGATCAGGCTATAGAAAATGAGTATATATTTTGATAAAATAAACTCAGCTACAAGGAAAACCAACCTTTGGTGTCGACAAAGAGAAGATTGAAATGTTAGGCGGAAAGGTAATCTAATCCCGAGAAAAAAATCAGCACTATTAATACTCTAAAAGTGCAAGAAATATAGGACTAGGGTGCAGGTGTGAGTTTGGGCAGATAAAAAGTGAGGGAGACTCAATGAGTTTGCAACTTTTAAACCTTTGGCTTGCAAATCCGTCCAATATTCGCCCAGTCGGCGACATTAGTCGAGCTCGCCTATCCTCTCGGCGTTTCGCCAAGTGTTCACTTGCCTTGCCAAGTTTTACAGAGCCTTCAATGAGTGTGGTGTTCTCAACGACGTTTTCCATCGACATCGCCGACATAGTCAACGATTCGCCAAAAATTTCTGAGGCTCACCGAGTTTTACAGACTCCAATTTGAAGATGTCTTGAGTCACACGGCAGATTAGGTCAGAGTTGCCGACCTCTTCGGTGACTCGCCGACTGTACCTATTGCTCGCCACCCCACTTTTTCGAATACGTTCCGCACTTCAACCTGTACAAACAACACACCATTATTTTACCAAAACACAAATAGAAAGCAATAAAGGGTTTCGGGTTACCTCCCAAATAGTGCCTTAGTTAACGTCGTGGTACAACGCAAGTTAACACCTAGTCCTCATCTTCGGAGTCGGCCATGGTGTAACTAGGTGACTCCTCGGCAAAAAGTGGGTTGCGACCTAATATTAATTGGTTTATCTGGGCATCTTGTAGCTGAACTACCATGGAATTGGAGGTTGTCGTTTGATTCAACATTTTGATGTTCTTTTTTATCTCTTACAACACCTTATCTTGTTCTTCGATCTTGTGTTGAATGAGAGAGAGGACTTCATCATTTTGTCCACCCTTCTGCTTCTTCCCCTTTTTATTCTCACAAAGGGAGAAGTGCTTGTCATTTTTCGTGGACTGTGCCTCTAATTTCATGACTCTTTTGGATAAGAAATCCACTTGAGTGACCAGTGCATCCCATTCTTGTTTCTTTTTTATTTTCTTGTTGGTTTCAACCATTCTATCAAGGAGTTTGGCCACTTCTTCATAGGGTTAGTGTAGCAAACCACCCATGAAAAGTTGGTCAGTGGTACTTTTATTTTCGGGTCCAAGACCCCTATAGAAGCACTCTAGTAGCACTTTATCGGTCATCCCATGAGTTTGGCATAGTTAAAGCATTGCTTGAAATTTCAGCCACATTTTTTGAATGGTCTCATCCCCTACTTGCTTAAACGTTACGAGATTGTCCCTAAGATTCAACAATTTCAGGAGAGGGTGATCCGTTTGATACCCATAGCTTTTGTTCACACTAATATTACCTGAAATAGTCACACAACCACCAAAAAAAACTAGAAATTAAGTAAGTAGAACTACAACTAATAAGAACAAAAAAAATTTACTTAGCTACAAATTCTCAATTAACACCACTCCCCGGCAGCGGCGCCATTTTACTGTTTGTGTAATCAAGACACAACTTCCAATTTGAGTGTCTACGATCGTACAATAGTAAAGTAACCCAACCAAGGGTTGGGGTCGAGTCCCAAGGGAGTGGTTTTGAGAATTAATAGAAAAATAAATTTAGTTCTTATTAGTCATAGCTATAGACATTATCGAATATAAACATACTAAATCTAAAGGGGTTGACGCATGCGTCAATAATCAATGGGGGTTTTTGTATTAATTAACAACTACAAACAACGAAAATATACGAAAACTAGATAGAGAGACGGGATTCTTGGGATGTGATAGGAATACATGATGAACTAAACTGTCGTGTACATGCTTTTGATAGTAAATTGTTGAGTATTTGTGACTAGGCTAGATTATAGTGGGGGTAAATTCTCTCTGGAGAAACTTACCCCGAATTGACTCGGTTTCTCTCAAACACCGAGTTGCCTCTTTAAGCACAACCTCTGCCTTAGCCCATACACTCTCTCGAGCTAAATGTGTGGGAGAAAGACTATAATTCACTCTCTCTGGTTGAACTCATGTCGACCCAATACCACCGGCTATCAATTTAGTAGTCTTAGTTTTACGACCTCTCTCTCGAGCAAGCCAAAAACACTAAGATGAAATCGTATTTGCAAGTACATTTATATTAAGTTCATAAACAAATGCTAAACGAAATAACATTTAAACAACAAATAAACCATCAACAAGCAAGACCCAACAGATAATATAACCCATATTCATAAAATCACACCCCAATAATTGGGGTTTTAGCTAGACATGCAAAAGAGATAAAAATTTATACCAATATCAGTTTCCATCAACTGGGTATGAAAGATTAAGTCATAAAAACACGTCATGAGTGAAAAATATTCGAGACCCAAGTCCAACTTCTTGGAGTTGAAACCGTTTGAATCTTTAAGGTCTTAGAACAAAGTCTCCAAAACCCCCTAAAACTTAAACTCTCTCAAAAACTGTAAAAAGTTCTAATAATAATAGTGATATGATACTAAGCTAGAAATTTAAACAAGTATTTATAGTGTTTGAAAATGTGATGCGAAGGACCCTTTGGTGAAGTTAGTCGGGATCTCCGATACATTAGGTGATCCACCGTTTGGTCGATTTCATCGCCTTATTGCTTTAGCCTTTAGCCTATTCACGTTTTGAGTCATTGGGCGATATGGTACTGCTTCGCAGGACTGTTCGGTGACACGCCGATTGCTCTATTTTATCACCAACTGGACTTTTTCCTTCAGGGCTCAGTGCACTGGAACAAAAGGCGATCTCCTGGCCGATGGACGACTCGCCAACTGGGCTCGGCGATCTTCAAGCCTTCATTTCTTCGTTCTTTTCAATCGCCTTGTTCCTTCTTGCCAAATAGTGTCCATGCTTTGCCTCAAACTCCAAATACCTGAAACTTAAGGATTTTCATCAGATATTGAGACAAAATATGCATTTGAGGACACTAATTCTATCAAAATATAGCCCTAAAAGAGTCCAAATTATGGACTAATCATATACCTCTTTTTTGGCCAACCTTGTGAGATGTGTGAACCTTGCTTAAACCCCTTTGAACCTTATCCTTTACTTGGAAGAAACTCGATGAAATTGTGACCCCTATTTATCCATTAACCCATAATCCTCATGAAATGTGGTTTGTTTGAATAACAAACTTAGGCTAAAAGCCTAAGTTGGAGGTGTGGTGAAAAGAGAAGGTAAATCAAGAAGTGAAAAGAAGTCCCCTTTGATCCTTGGTTTTGAAAAAAGATCGAACCCCTCCAAAAAAAAGGAGAAAGAAAAGAAGAAAGAAAAATAAATAGAATGAAAAAGTTGTCAAATAAAGTTTTGAAAGTAGCAAAACAAATGGGGTATCCAGAAAGTTGAATAATGGGGTGAGTTTGGAGCATGAGTAAAAATGCTGAAGAAAAGGAAGAAAAGTAATGTTCATACCACATTTCATGAGGATAGAATCCATTGAGCCTAAATGATCATACCTTTACACTCAGCCATGTTACAAGCCTTGAAAAGACCTTTTTGATCTTGAGTGAGCTAAAACGAGTGTTGATTTGAATATAAGGGAAAACCTATGGGTCAAGTCATGCATGTGTTCATCTTTGTAAGTGTGAGAGTCGTATGTGATTCCGAAACTATAAATTGTTGAAGAATAGTGTGTGAATAAGGAATCATCTTTGTGTGAGGGAATTTAGTACCTTTGTTGAGCTTGAACTTGCATTTGAAGCAAGTATTGTGAACTTGAGCATCTTTGATAATTGTGAGTCATAATTTGAATCTTTGAGTGAACAATTGATCCTTGCATGAGTAAGTTGAGTCTTGTTGTGTATACTCATGATTGAGTCTTATGTAGCACTGTTTCAGACATCATTTTTGAAATGCTGAACTTGAGTTTTACTTGAGGACAAACAGAATTTTAAGTTGGGGGGTGTTGATGAGTCCGGGATTTGAACACATTTAGGGAATTATTTAAATAGATTTAGTGTCCTCAAATGCTTAATTTGTGGCAATAATTGATGTTAAATCCTTGATTTTTAGGAATATGGATTGCGGAACAAAGCAAGGACACTAATAGGTAAAAAGGAACAAAACAACCTGAAGGAACGAAGAACGGTAAGCTTGAGGATCGCAGAGCACTCAGTGTGTCCTCGAGTGGCTCATTAGACCGCCTAAAGTTCTAGTGTGCCAAACCTCGAAAGAAAGACCAATTTGCCAATGAAAAGGTGTAGTTGGCGGATATCTAAATGATTCCTGGAAGCCAAGATAGATCGCCAAAAGTTACAAATGAGGATGCTGAGTACCAAGGCAAAAGAGCGATGGAAAAGAACAAAGGGTGGGTCGCTGAGTGGTTCGGCGTGCCTGACATACTTCACCGAGTGACTCTTCGCATCATATTTTTACCGATTATAAATACATTTTGGAACATTTAGTTTAGTATTACTTATAATTTTACTCTTTAGAACAATCTATTTTAAAGTTTTGAACATTGGGAGAGTTTTCTCTAGTTTTCATTAGCTTTGAAAGATTGTAGAAGTTTACTTTTGAGAAATTAGAAGTGGGTCTTTGGGATTCTTCAAATTAGAGCATTGTAAGACGAAATTACTGTTACCCAGTTGATGGATAATCAATTTGGTAACTGTTTTTACCTCTTTATAATGTCTAGCTAAAACCCCAATTATTGGGGTGTGATCATCTGATTATGGGTTAATTTAGTTTATGGGTATTGCTAATTGTTAGTTTAAATGCTATTTAGAAGTGAGTTTAATCATTAATTGTGGTGTAATTTAATAATTGTAGTTACAAATGCAGTTCTATGTTTGTCTTCTTGGCTTGCTCGAGAGAGAGATTTTAGAACTAATATTATTGAATGATGATTTGTGGGTATTGGGTTGATCTGGGCTCAGCTCGAAAGAGTAAATACTAAAATCAATCCCACACATTCATGTCGGGAGAGTGAATGGATTAAGGTGTGGGCTGCTCTTATTTTGCATGCTTGTTGATGTTCTAGAGAAATCACTTGATTCGGGGTAAATTGTACGAGAGAAAGTTTACCTCCACTACAGCCCAACTTACTCACTAATATCTAGCTATTTACTAATAGTTGCAATTACCCATATGTCTATATTTTCATATAATCGATCACACCCCAAGAACCCGTCTCATTATTGTTAATTTGTATTGGTTGTGACTGTTTGTTGTTGTTAATAAAAACCAAAACCCCCATTTGACACTTGTGTCACCCTTTAATTTGAATGATGTCTTTATTTGATAATTTTTATTCCTATGACTGATTTGGCCATGTTCACGCTTCCCAATTGAATCTGAAACACGTACCACTTCATGTGGGAATCGACCACAACTCATTTAGTTGAGTTATATACTGATTTACGATCATTGACGCTTAGAATTAGATGAAGTGTCTTTGATAATGTTATTAATCATGCAGCGTTCCATCTGGTGTTTCACATTTCAATGTTGAAGAAATGTATGGGTGATCCTTCGCTTATTATACCGACCAAATATATTGGTATTAAGGGAAGCCTATCTTGGGAGGGTATTCCTGTTCAGATACTTCATCATCAGGTTCACAAGTTGAGAACCAAGGAGGTAGCATCAGTCAAGGTCTTATGTAGGAATCATTTTGTTGAGGAAGCGACTTGGGAGACTGAGGAGGATATGAAGAAGAGATACCCACATCTCTTTGAGTCCGGAGAAACAAATCAAGGTACTCATTCTTGACAATTTTTTTGTAGTTTTTTCTAAACTTTGAAGACTTGAAGTTTTCCACTTTTGAGAAATTGGAAGTGGGTCTTTGAGATTCTTTGAATTGGAACATTGTAAAGACGAAATCAATCTTACGTAGTTGATGGAAACTCAATTTGGTAACGATTTTTATCTTTTTATAATGTTTGGCTAAAACCCCAATTCTTGGGGTGTAATTATGTGAATATGGGATGATTTAGTTTATGGTTATTGCTAATTGTTAGTTTAAATGCTATTTAGAAGTGAGTTCAATCATTAATTGTGGTTTAATTTGAGAACTGTAGTTGCAAATGCAGTTTTACCTTTGCATTTTTTGCTTGCTCGATAGTGAGATTTTAAAACTAAACTTATTGATTGATAGTCAGTGGGTATTGGATTGATATGGGTTCAGCTCGAGAGAATGAATCCTAAACCCAATCCCACACATTCAACTCACGAGAGTGAATGGACTAAGGTGTGGGCTGTTTTTATTTTGCTTACTTGTTGATGTTTTAGAGAAATCAACTTGATTCGTGGTAAATTATTCTAGAGAAAGTTTATCCCTTCTATAGCCTAGCTTACTCACTAATATCTAGCTATTTTCTAATAGTTTCAATTACTTATTTGTCTATATTACCCGATAATCGAATCACATCCCAAGAACCCGTCTCATTGTTGTTATTTCGTATTGGTTGCCGCTATTTGTAGTTGATAATCAAAACCAAAACCCCCCATTTGACATTCACGTCAACCCCTAATTTGCATGATGTTTTTATTTGATTATTTTTATTCCTATGACTTATTTGAACACGTTTATACTTTCAAATTGATTCTTCAACACATACCGCTTCATGTGGGATTCGACCACAACTCTTTTAGTTGGGTTATATACTGATTAACGACCGTTGACGTTTAGAATTGGATGAAGTTTATTTGAAATGTTATTAACCAAAATGGCACCACTGCTAGGGAGTGGTGTTGATTGAGATTCTTTTGGTGAAGTTGAATTTTGTTCTTTTTAGTCATAGTTGAATCTACTTACTTTTAGTTTTGGTTTGTGTTTTGCTATTTTAAAACAGAGGAAATGAGTGTCAATGGAAGCAATGGTAGCCAAGTGGGCCTCCAAGATGACATCAGAAATCTCAATAATGTAAATGAGTCAAATGCTAATGACCCTAATCTTGTGGGTGGAGTCGGTGTCATTCGCTTGCCTCCGGCTAAAGGGAACTCGGTGTTCCACATTACAAGCACCATGTTGCAGCTCTTGCCATTAAAAGGATTGTTTGGTGGGTTGGCTCATGAGGATCCCCATGATCCTATAAGGAACTTTGTGAATGTTTGCGAGCCGTTCTCCTCTAAGAACATATCCCAAGAGTCGGTCTGGTTGAGGTTGTTCCCATTTTCCTTAATGGGAGAAGCATGTAAGTGGTTGGCTGAATATCCAAGAGACTCCATCACTTCGTGGGAAGAGTTTGTCACCACATTTCAAGTGCGATTTTTCCCTTCTTCGAAGATGATGACACTTAGGGACAACATCCAGAGCTTCAAGCTTTTGGAGGGTGAACCAATCCATGAGACTTTGCAAAGATTTAAGAAGTTGGTGCTATAATGCCCAACCCATGGTTTGCCTGACAACGTTTTGCTGCAATACTTTTCCCGAAGCCTTGATTCGGTGAACAAGGGAGTAGCTGACCAACTTTCTCCAGGAGGTTTGATGCAACAACCATATATTATAGCAGCCCAACTCTTGGATGGTATGACCAAAATTTACAAGGCATGGTACACCCGTGAAGATTGAATCAACTCGATATTTTGGCTAAGAATGTTATGAGAGTTGGTGCTAGGAGTGTAAGTGTTATCGGTGTTGGTTGTATAAACCCTAAAGAAGCCAAGTTTGAAGCGATGTATAACGAGGAGGTGAACTTCCTAACACACCAAAGAGGTGATTATCATGCAAACTACCCGAGGTAGGGTGGTAACTAAGGTTGGATCAGGGATGACAGCTGGAGAGATCGTGATATAGAGTGGAGGGATCATAACCTCACTTGGAAGAAAAGAGATGGAGAGAAGGATAGGTACATTCCTCCCCACTAGCGTCAAAAGCCCAAAGATTCTGAGGGTGGCCGTTATGAGGATATGCTCTCTCATATTCTAACCAAGATTGAAGGGTCTGATAATTTTTTGAAAGAAATGAAGGAAGATGTATCGACCCTTAGCTTGACGGTTACCTCTCATTCCATCTCTATCAAATAGTTGGAGACCCTAATGGGTCAAATATCTTCTTATTTAAACCCGAGACAACAAGGGGGTTGCCTAGTGATACTATGGAAAACCCCAAGAATGAGGTTTGAGCGAGGACTTGCGTCATGCCACGACGTTAACTAAGGAGCTGCTTGGGAGGCAACCCAAGTTTTTATTTGCTTTCTTTTTGTTTTTGGAATAACGTGTGTTGATTGTGCAGGTTAAAGTGTAAAATGTGTTTGAAAAGTGCAGGTTGGCGAGCAAAATGTCCAGTCGGCGACTAGTGGAAGAGGTCGGTGAGCCTGACTTGGACCACCGTTGGAATCAGGAAATCAGAAGATGGAGTCTATTAAACTTGGTGGGCCCATGGACTAGTTGGCGAATCACCGAACTGGTCGGCGACCTCGACTTTGTTTGTTGTTTGGACCCCCACATTAATTGGAGGTCCTGTAAAACTGGGCAAGGTAAGTACCCACTCGGCGTGTCACTGAGTGATTCGACGAGGAAAATTAATGTCGCCGAAAGGGCTAGAACTGGACGGTTTCTAAAAGACCAAAGGTTTAAAAGTTCAAACTCTTTCACATTCCCTCACTTTTTAACTTTATAAAATCACACCCACACTATATTTCCCATATTATTTTTCATTTTTACCGCTTTTTAGTCATCGATTCGGTGTTCGAAGTTTGATACTTTGCCGCCTAGCTTTACAAGTTCTTATATTCGGCATTAAAGGTTGGTTTTCCGAACCCTAAAACTCGTACTTAGTGGTTAAACTCATTTGCAATCGTATTGTTCTTGTTGATGTATGTTGGGCCTCTTTGAATTTGTTTGTGTGCTTGTGTGCCTAATTTAATTTCAATATGAATCCTAAAATGCCTAAGTGTTGATTTCCCAAATTTCATGCTTTATAATTGATTGAAATGGTTGGGTTGGGTTTGATTGTTGTTAGGTCTAGTCGGGTGAAGTCGGAGTAACCCAAATTATGCTCAATGACGTTTTTTGCCCAATGATGGAGCGTTCAACATCATTCTTAAGGGCTTAAATCATCAAATGGCCAATTTTGGCCAAACCAGGGGAAATCTGAGTACCCCGGTGGCATGGGTCTACTGGGTTTAGGATTAATTGAATAAGTGTATGTTTTGATTTTGTTTTCGGAGGCTGCGGGGTTGATTTTGAAAGTTGGGGTAGAAAGTAGGCACGTTGGGCAGTTTGGTGAGCCGGGTCGAGCTCGCCGAACCGCTCGGTAGTTCGCCAAATCCCCCTTGATCGCCTTTAATTTCATGCTCTTGTTGTAGTTTGGTTTTGTAATTTTTTACAAGAAGCTTGAGTTCGCCGAATGCACTGGGCGAATCGCCGAATGCACTGGGTGAATCGCCGAATGTCTTCTTTGATTGCCCTTTCTGTGTCCCCAACCCCTAAAATACACTATAATTTTCGTTGGGCTAATCTGTGCTTGCCGAATGATGTCGGCGATTCACCGGATGGACCTTCCCATCGCCGACAGGACATTTTTCTAGAAATTTTTTGAGCCAATCCTTTCGATGAGCCCAATTTAGCTCGCCAAAGTGATTTGGCGACTCGTTGATCATTTTGGTGAGTTTGTCTGCAATATATTTTCTGCATTTTCCTTGAACTGTTTCTAATAGTTTCCAATTTGTATTGAAGATATGGCTAGACTAAAAGTAGCAGGTTGAGACATGCCGCTCCACAAGAGGGCAAAAGGAATTATTATCAATGAGGATGCAGTTTCATCCCGAGCAAGGGCGACAAAACTTCCTACCACCGATGGGAAAGGCAAGGCACCTGCACCTGCATCACTAGAGGCAAGCTCTGATAGTGAGGGGATCTATGCCACTCACCTCACCACCTCTGAGAGTGAGAGTGAGCACTAAGACCCTCAAGATGAAATTTCTCATCCTGAGGTTGATAAGCTATTGTTAGCCCAGAGAGCTGAGCTGCGTTCCAAGAGGTTGAATGATCTGTCTAGGATCAGGACTCCCCAGACCACTACTCCTCCTCCTGTTCTAGATCAGGCTATGGTCCTAGCACCACCGGCACAGGGTCCTCCTCCCCGGTGTATGAATAGAATGAAGACTGGTGGATTGAGGACCATCATCGGGAGAAAAGGCTGTCTTCTCATGGATTAATAGATAGACACCCAGAGATTTTGAGCTGCTTGAGGTCCCACAAGTTCCTGATATTCACTAGACCCCGTGGCCCTTACATTCCAAATTGGGTCTGAGAGTCTTACACTGTTTACAGAGCTTTAGTGCCACAAGGGAAGAACTAGGCCACTAAATTCAAGCAGGTAGATTATGTGGTTGTCAGGGGCAGAAAGGTGAAGTGTGATAGTGATGCTATCAATGCAGTTCTGGAGTGTACAAAATATATTGAGGATGACTATCAATACATGATCTAGACAAAGTCATTAGAGATGCTGAAGAAGTGGTTGGCCCTTTTGATATCTGATGGCACTCCTCGGTGGTTGGAGGCAGGAACCCCAAAAAAGAAGAACGACCTCAATGTAGCAGTGAGGTACTTGTTTGGCTTTATCAGCAGCATTGTCATGCCATACCAGAATAAGTCTATTCTCCGCCATGTGAAGGTAGCATGTATTGGTTGCATTATTAATGGGCACATTCTTAACTTGGTATGATTGTGGGTCAGAAGATGGCCATGAGGGTCAAGCAGCGCCAAACCTCTCTTTCTTTCTCGGTGTTGATCATTGAGTTGTGCAGACAGGCTCGGGTCCCTCTAGATAAGAAGAAGGATGTGGAAGTGATTCCCACATCTTATACAAATATCCGGTGCATTGAGGTGGAGTACTTGAAGGATGAGGCCGAGAAGAAAAAGGTAGCCCCGATTGATTTTTCCCCAGTTGTTGATACTGATACATTACCTGCAAAGGCCTTCAGGTATATCTGGTGTTGTCCCTTTTGTGACTCCTAGTTCTTCTACAACTCCCATGCCTCTTAGATCTGGTGCTACTGTTGCTGTTGCTTCCCAACCTCCACATACCCAGGCAGCGATACTACAGATGGGGCTGCTAGCCCATTCTGCTGATAGTCGTGCCTCCAGATTTGAGGCAACCATTCTCGGGATAATTGACAGGGCCCTCACTTCTGCTATGACACCTCTTAGTGTGTCTATTGATGCCCTTGCGACAAGGATAGCGGTGTGTGAGCAAGGCCAAAGGGCTACTGAGGAGGTGACAACTCTAAATGCCACTATTGCTGAGCTGAGGAAGGACGTGGACTAGTTGAAGTCCATAGATATGTCAATGATTTTTGAGACTGTGAAGATCCTAGAAATGCTAGCTGATACAGATATCCCTCCAGCTACTACCGGAGATGAGGTTCAAGTTGAGGAGGTAGTTGATGTAGAGTCAGAGGCTAAGACTGATGAGGAGCAACTTGGTGTCGATGAGAAGGCTACTTATGAGGTCTTGATAGAGGTTTAGGAGGTGATGATAGATTCATCCATGGAGATTTCATTGGTAGACACCACCATGGCTGGATCTAGTGTTACTTATACCCCGGGCACTGATGCCTAAGATCAAAGTATTGCACCGGGCACTGATGCCCCAATAGATTGAGTGACTGTGTATATAAGATTTTTTCTTTACCTCCCTCTCTGTCATTTTTATTGACTCTTTAGTGTTTTGTTGCATTTGAGGACAACTGCTTTCATTTGTGGTGGGGTGAGGTATTTTCATACCTACCTCTTGTGATTATCATTTTTGTTTATATATTGGGTTTTTGTGCTGTAAATTGTGTTTTGACACTATTTTTGGTGGATTTTTGAGCTTATGACCCCGTGTTTTGAATGTAAATGGTTTTTGACCCTTCTAAAAAATTTTGCCACCTCTTGTTGTGTTTGATTGTGGTTGTTCTAGTGCAAATTTAAGTGTCGGTTATGATCAATACGGATGACTTGAATAGTGCTCTTAATCGAATAAAAATTAATGCGCGGCTATGATGAGGTCAAATGAAGTTGCATAGACAATATGTGGACTTTTTGCATCTCGTTCTGACTAGCCGATTATCGAATGAATATCTTGTGATAAACATCGCACACTAGCAAAAGTGTGGGGTGTTTTTTGATATTGGTGGAAATGCGTTGTGTGATAAGCTTACCGTGAACCTTGTGTGATGACACCTAGAATTTACCCCGTTGGTCTGGTTGACTAAGTGATGCAAGATCTTGAAATGATCTTAGGCAACAATTTTGAAGAGTGAAACAATTTGACAATATACCTCTTTTGTGGCCATCCTTGTGAGTGTGCGAACTTTGCTTGAAAATCCTTTTTGAGCCTTACCTTTTTCTTGGAAGAAACTTGATGCAATTGTAACCCCTCTTTATCCATTCACCCATAATCCTCATGAAGTGTGGTTTAGTTGAATAGCCAACTTAGGCCAAAAGCCTAAGTTGAGGGTGTGGTGAAAAGAGACGGTAAATCAAGAAGTGTAAAGAAGTCCCCCTTTATCCATGATCTTGAAAAAGATGGAACCCCTCGATAAAAAAATAGAAAACAAGAAAAAGAAAAAAAAGAATGAAAAAGTTGTGAAAGTTACAAAAGAAATGGGGTGTCCGGTGTTCCATTGAAAGTGAATGATGGGGTGAGATTTTGAACACAAGTGAAAATGTTGAAGAAAAGGAAAGAAAGTAATGTTCATGCCACATTTCATGAGGATAACAGCCACTGAGCCTAAATTACCATAACTTTACACTCAGCCCCGTTACAAGCCTCAAAAAGACCTTTTTGATCTTGGGTGAGCTTAAGCGAATGTTGATTGGAAAATAAAAGGCAAACCTATGGGTGAAGTCCTGCATGTGTTCATCTTTGTGAGTGTGAGAGTTTTATGTGCTTCCGGAACTATAATGTATTAAACAATTTTGTGTGAATATGGAATCATTCTTGTTTGAAGGCATTTGAGTACCTTTGTTGAGCTTGAACTTGCATTTGAATCAAGTATTGTGAACTTGAGAATCCTTGATGATGGTGAGTCACAACTTGAATCTTTGAGACATCCTTTTTGAACAGCTGAACTTGAGTTTTACTTGAGGACAAGCAAAAGTGTAAGTTGGGGGATGTTGATGAGTCCTAGATTTGGACTCATTTAGGTCTTTATTTATATAGATTTAGTATCCTCAAATGCTTATTTTGTGCCAATAACTGATGTAAAACCCTTAATTTCTAGGTATATGGATTGAGGAACAAAGCAAGGACACTAATTTGAAAAACGGAACAAAGTGAGTTGAATGAATGAAGAAACACAAGCCTGGTGATCACCATGTACACTTGGCGAGTCGCCGAATGGCCATTTGACCGCTTAAAGTTATAATGTGCCAAGCCTTGAGGGAAGAAACTAAGTTGGCGATGGAAAAGAGGAGTCGACGAATCACCGAGTAGTTCTGTGATGCAGTGCTGGATCGCCCAAAGTTACAGACCTTGAGGATGCAGAATGTCAAGGCAGAAAGGCGATGAAAGTTACCAAATGGCGGCTCTCTGAGTGGTTTGGCGAGCCTGACTTACTTCTCCAAGTGGCTCTTCGCAACATATTTTTGACGACTATAAATACATTTTTGAATATTTAGTTTAGTATCTAACATATCTAATATCATAATATCTAAATTGTAGTTGATGTTCTGAAGAGAGAGACAAGTTTTCTCTAGTTTTTCCTAAGCTTTGAAGAATTGAAGTTTTTCACTTTTGAGAAATTGGAAGTGGGTCTTTGATATTCTTTGAATTAGAACATTGTAAAGATGAAATCAATCTTACCCAGTTGATGGATACTCATTTTGGTAACGATTTTTATCTTTTTATAATGTTGAGCTAAAATCCCAATTTTTGGGGTGTGATTATGTGATTATGGGATGATTTAGTTTATGGCTATTGCTAATTGTTAGTTTAAATGCTATTTAGAAGTGAGTTCAATCATTAATTGTGGTTTACTTTAAGAATGCTAGCTGCAAATGTAGTTCTACCTTTGCGTTTTTGGCTTGCTCAAGAGAGAGGTTTTAAAACTAAACTTATTGATTGATGGTCATTGGGTATTGGGTTGATATGGGTTCAGCTCGAGAGAGTGAATCCTATACCCAATCCCACACATCTAGCTTGAGAGAGGGAATAGACTAAGGCGTGGGTTGTTCTTATTTTGCTTGCTTGTTGATGTTCGAGAGAAATCAAATTGATTTGGGGTAAATTGTTTGAGAGAAGTTTTATCCCCTCTATAGCCTAGCTTACCCACTAATATCTAGCTATTTTCTAATAGTTGCAATTACCCATTTGTCTATATTAGCCTGTAATCGAATCACATCCCAAGAACCCGTCTCATTATTGTTATTTCGTATTGATTGCTGCTGTTTGTAGTTGATAAGAAAAATCAAAAAACCCATTTGACATTCCTGTCAACCCCTTATTTGGATGATGTTTTTATTCAATAATTTTTATTCCTATGACTGATCTGAACACGTTCATACTTTCCAATTGACTCTAAAACACGTACCATTCCCTGTGGGATTTGACCACAACTCATTTAGTTGGGTTACATACTAATTAACGACCGTTGACACTTAGAATTAGATGAAGTGTCTTTGAAACATTATTAATCAAGCCATAATTGCAAAATATATCGGAAATAGTTAGAAGCAGTTCAAGAAAAGTTTCAGAAATGAAGTTGCAGAAAGACTCACCGAACCGATCGGTGAGTCACCGGATCACTTTGGCGATCCACATAGGGCTTGCCAAAAGGATTAGCCTAAAAATTTCCTATAAGAAAGACAGGTCGGCAACATACAGGGTCTTTCAGGGAATCGCCGACACCATTTGGCGAACTCAGACTAGCCCGCCGAAGGTTACAGTTATTTTAGGGTTAGGGGCACAAAAAGGGCGATTAAGGGAGACTTTCGATGAGTCGCCAAGTGAACTCGGTGAGTTCAAGCTTTTCGCCGAAATTTACAGAACCAAAATCAACCAAATCATGAAATTGAAGGCGATCTAGGGGGACTTTGGCGAACCGCCGAGTGGTTCGGCGAGCTCGTCCCAGCTCGCCAAACTGCCCAATTTGCCAATTTTCAACCCGGCTACTAAAATCAAGCCTGCAGCCCCCAAAAGAAAAATCAAACAACATACATTATCAATTAAGCTAAGATCCATACGACCCATGCCACCAGGGTACTCAGACTTCCCCCGGTTTGGCTAAAAAAATTCAATTGACCACTTTAGCCCTTAAAAATGACGTCAAACGCTCCATCATTGGGTTAAGCACGTAATTTAGCACAATTGGGATTACTCAGAATTCACCTGACTAGACACAACAACAATTTAACGCAACCCACAAATTTATGATCAATTTTAAAGAATGAAATACATGTAATCAACATTTTAAGCAATTAAGGCACGATATTGAAACTAAAATAGGCAAAATAGCATATTAAACATGATTTCAGAGAGGCGCAACACACATCAACACCATTTATATGAATGCATTTGAATTTAACCGCTAATTAAGAGTTTGGGGTTCAAAAAACCAACCTTTATGCCGAAGTATGTATTTGTAAAGCTAGGCGGCAAGGAAATAAAACTCCAAACAGGAGATCAACGACCAAAAAGAAAAAAAATGCAAGAATATCAAAAATCTAAAGTGCGGGTGTGATTATATGAAGTTAAAAATGAGGGAACATGAAAATGTTTGAAATTGTAAACCTTTGGCATTTTAAACCGTCTTGTTCGTAGTCCTTTGGCAATATTAGTTTTCCTCACCAAACCACTCGGTGACACGCCGAGTGGTTACTTATCCCACCGAGTTTTACAAGACCTCTAGTTAAATTTGAGGGTCCAAACGGAGGACAAAGTTGGGCTCGCCAAATAGTCCATGGGCCAGCCGAGTTTTAAAGATTCCTTCTTTATATTTTCTAGAGTCCAATGACGGTCCAAGTAGGGCTCGCCGACCAGACTCTTCGGCGAGCCGCCGACCAGACTCTTCAGCGTGCCGCTGACCAGACTCTTCGGCGAGCCGCCGACCAGACTCTTTGGCGAGCCGCCGACCAGACTCTTCGGCGAGCCGCCGACCAGACTCTTCGCTCATCGACTTGCATATTTCAAACACATTCCACTTTATCACTTGCACAATCAATACCTGTTATTCAAAATAAAAAATAAAGCAATAAAAACTTGGGTTGCCTCCCAAGAAGCGCCTTAGTTAACGTCGTGGCATGACATAAGTACCCACTCAAGCTTTGTTCTTGGGGTTCGCCATGGTATCACTAGGCAACGCCCCTTGTTGTCTTCGGCGAGTCGCCGACCAGACTATTCGGCGAGTCGCCGACCAGACTCTTCGCTCATCGACTTGCATATTTCAAACACATTCCACTTTATCACTTGCACAATCAATACCTGCTATTCAAAATAAAAAATAAAGCAATAAAAACTTGGGTTGCCTCCCAAGAAGTTCCTTAGTTAACGTCGTGGAACGACACAAGTACCCACTCAAGCTTTGTTCTTGGGGTTCGCCATGGTATCACTAGGCAACGCCCCTTGTTGTCTTGGGTTTAAATTAGAAGAAATTTGACCCACTTGGGTCTCCAACTGCTTGATAGAGATGGAATGAGAGGTCATCGTCTGATTGAAAGTCGATACGTCTTCCTTCATTTCCTTCAAAACATTATCGGACCCTTAAACCTTGTTGAGAATACATGAGAGCATATCCTCAGTCCGGCCACCCTCAGAATCTTTGAGCTTTTGACGCTCGTGGGGAGGAATATACTTATCCTTCTCCCCATCTCTTTCCTTCCAAGTGGCATCCGATCACGCCACTCTCTATCAAGGTCTGTCCATCCCTCATCTCTATTCCAACCTGGTTACCACCCGGCCTTGGGTAGTTTGCATTATAACCTCCTCCTTGGTTGTCTAGGAAGTTCACTTCCTCATTGTACAATGCCTCAAATTTGGCCTCTTCGGGGTTTACACCACCAACACCGACAACATTAACACTTCTTGTACCAGCACCCATGATGTTCATGGCCAAGATATCTAGTTGGGTCATCATCTTTGCCATGTTTTGGTCTCTCTCTTGATCTTTTTCAATTTGTTCCTTCGTAAACTTGTAAGTAAGAGGAAAGACCTGATCTTCAAGGGTGTACCATGCCCGGTTAAACATGGTCATGTCATCAAGGAGCTGAGTTGCTATCACATAAGGTTGTTGCATTAAACCTCCCGGAGAAAGTTGATCAGCCACTCCCTTGTTCACCGAATCAAAGCTTCTGTAAAAGTATTGCAGTAAAACGTTGTCAGGAAACCCATGAGTTGGACATTGCAGCACCAACTTCTTAAATCTTAGCCAAGTCTCATGGATTGGCTCACCTTCGAAACACTTAAGCTTTGGATGTTGTCCCGAAGAGTCATCATCTTCGAAGGGGGAAATAATCGCACTTGAAATGCGGTAATGAGCTCTTCCCACAAACTGATAGAATCTCTTGGCAACTCAGTCAACCACTTGCACGCTTCTCCCATTAGACAAAATGGGAACAACCTCAATCGGACCGATTCTTGAGATATGTTCTTAAAGGAGAATGGTCCACAATCATCAACAAAATTCCTTAAATGCTCATGGGGATCCTCATGAGCCAGCCCACCAAAAAACCCTTTCAATTGTAAGAGCTGCAACATGGTGCTTGTAATGTGAAACGCAGTGTTTCCTTCAGCAGGAGGCAAGCGAATGGCACCAACTCCACCCACTAGATTTGGGTCATTGACATTCGGTTCATTGAAATCATTGAGATTACCGATGTCATCTTGGTGGCCCACTTGGCTACCATTGCTTCCGTTGACACTCTTTTCCTCTGTTTTAAACAGCAACACATAAACCAAAACTAAAAGTACGTAGATTCAACAATGACTAAAAAGAACACAATACAACTTCACCAAAATAATTTCAAACAACACCACTCCCCGGCAGCGGCTCCATTTTCATTAATAACATTATCAAAGACAATTCATCCAATTCTAAGAGTCAACGATCGTAAATCAGTATACAACTCAACTAAATGAGTTGGGGTCAAATCCCAAAGGGAGTGGTACGTGTTTTAGATTCGATTGGAAAGTGTGAACATGGTCAAACCAGTCATACAAATAAAACTTATCGAATAAAGACATCATTCAAATTAAAGAGTGACACAAGTGTCAAATGTGGGTTTTGGTTTTGATTAACAACTACAAACAGTCACAAACAATACAAATTAACAATAATGAGACGGGTTCTTGGGATGTGATAGATTATAGGCAAATATAGACATATGGGTAATTGCAGCTATTAGTAAATAGCGAGATATTAGTGAGTAGGATAGGCTATAGTGGAGGTAAACTTTCTCTCGAACAATTTACCCCAAATCAAGTGACTTCTCTCGAACTTCAACAAGCATGCAAAATAAGAGCAGCCCACACCTTAATCCATTGACTCTCTCGAGCTGAATGTATGGGATTGAGTTTAGGATTCACTCTCTCAAGTTGGACCTAGGTCAACCTAATACCCACGAACCATCAATCAATAATATTAGTTCTAAAACCTCTCTCTCAAGCAAGCCAAGAACACAAACATCGAACTGCATTTGCAACTATAATTCTTAAATTAAACCACAATTAATGATTAAACTCACTTCTAAATAGCATTTAAACTAACAATTAGCAATACCCATAAACTAAATTAACCCATAATCACATGATCACACCCCAATAATTGAGGTTTTAGCTAGACATTATAAAAAGGTAAAAAATAGTTACCAAATTAATTATCCATCAACTGGGTGTAAATTCATCCTTACAATGCTCTAATTTCAAGAATCCCAAAGACCACTTACAATTTCTCAAAAGTGAATTTCTTCAATCCTTCAAAGCTAAGGAAAACTATAGAAAATTGTCTCCCAATGTTCAAAACTTGAAAATAGATTGTTCTAAGAGTAAAATGATAAGTGATACTAAACTAAATGTTCCAAAACGTATTTATAGTCGCCAAAAATGTTCTGCGAAGAGTCACTCGGCGAAATATGTCGGGCTCGCTGGACCACTCGGTGAGACGCCCTTTGTTCTTTTCCATCACCCTTTTGCCTTGGTACTCAACATCCTAAAGGTTTGTAACTTTGGACGGTCTATCTTGGCTTTGCAGAATCCCGCGGTGATCTGCCGACTGCTCCTTTTCATCGCCAACTTGGTTATTTCCTTCAGGCTTGCCCTTTTTCGTTCCTTCAGCTTGTTTTGTTCCTTTTTGCTTGCTAGTGTTCTTGCTATGTTCATCATTCCATATACATGAAAAACAAGGATTTAACATCAGTTATTGGCATAAATTAAGCATTTGAGGAAACTAAATCTATGTACACAAAGCCCTAAATGACTCCAAATCTTGGATTCATCACTGCCAACTCTGACGGTAGCTCCAACTCATAGGCTACATTGCCAATTCTCTTACATATCCTGTAAGGACAAATATACACCGAGGACTGAGCTTCCCCTTCTTGTAAAACCTCATAACCTTTCATGGGTGAAACCTTCAAATAAACCCAATCATCCACCTCAAACTCCAAATCTCTTCTCCTAACATCAGTATAGGATTTTTGATGATTTTGCATTATTTTCAACCTTTCATGAATAGTCTTCACTTTCCCCATAGCTTGATGAACCAATTTTGGTCCTATCAACCCAGCCTCACCAACCTCAAACCATCAAATAGGAGATCTAAATATTCTCCCATAAAGAGCCTCCTAGGGAGCCATTTGGATGTTGGAGTGATAACTGATGTTGTAAGCAAACTCAATTAGAGGTAAATGATCATCCTAATTTCCCTTAAAGTCGATCACATATGCCCTCAACATATCTTCTAATGTATGAATTGTACACTCTGCTTGACCATCAGTCTGAGGATGAAAAGCAGTACTAAGGTTCACCTTTGAACTCAAACCCTTCTTGAAAGACTTCCAAAATTATGTGGTGAATTATGCACCTCTATATGAAATAATGGACACCGGAACTCCATGAAGTCTGATTACCTCTTGAATATATAACTTAGCATAGTTCTCTGCTGAAAATGTAGTCGTTACCGGTTAGAAATGGGCTGATTTAGTCATTTGATCTACAATCACCCAAATCGAATCATGCTGCCTGTGAAACCGTGGTAAACCAATAATGAAATGCATATTAATCATCTCCCACTTACATTCCAGAATATCTATGTTCTAATCCATACCACCAGAAACCTGGTGCTCTACCTTTATTTGTTGTCAATTTGGTGACTTAACAACGAACTCTGTAATTCCCCTCTTCATAATACTACACATATGGACTTCTTTAGAGTCACGATATATATTTGTGGAACTAGGATTGATAGAATATCTGGAGCTATGAGCTTCCTCCATGATCCTCTCTTGGAGTTCATCTACCTTTGGTACACACAATCTACCTTGATGCCTCAACACTCCATCTTCCCCTTGTTCAAAAGCTATCACTTTTTGCGTATGAACATTTCCCTTCAATTCAAGCAAAACAGGGTCTTGATCTTGTTTGTCTTTCACTTTAGACACTAATGATGATTCAAACCCATTCATCACCACCACCCCTCCTTCATTAGAATCCTTTAACTAGACTCCCAATCGGGCAAGTCCTTGGACATCTTTGGATAATTCTTTCTTGCCTTCCTCAACATGGGTGGTACTAACCATAGACAATTTGTTCAAAGCATCAGCAACAACATTAGCCTTACCTAGGTGATAGAGAATACTCATATCATAATCCTTGAGTAACTCTAACCACCTCCTCTGTCTTAGATTAAGCTCTTTCTAACTTAACACATACTGAAGGATTTTGTGATCGGTGAGCACATCTACATGAACACCATAAAGATAGGGATGCCATATTTTCAAAGCAAATAGTTCAACAACCAACTCTAGATCATGGGTTGGGTAATTCCTCTCATTAATCTTAAGCTGTCTAGAGGCATAAGCTATAACCTTGCCATGCTTCATTAATACACAACCCAATCCCTAGGGAGTTAAGAGAGGAAAAAGCTCAAGAGTTTATGAATTTGAGGCAAGGTACTATGTCAGTCCAAGAGTATGGACTTAAGTTCACCCAATTCTTAAGGTATGCTCCACATATGGTTACCGATCCAAGGGCACAAATCAGTAAGTTTCTATTTGGGGTATCCAACTTAGTGAAGACAAAGTGCAGGAATGCAATGTTGTTAGGGGATGTGAATATCTCTAGGCTCATGACTCATGTTCAGTAGGTTGATGTCACGACCCAAGGTTACCCCCTAGACGTAACAAGTCACATAGAACCCCTAAAGGCTCCATGTAAGCCACTTAGCATATCATAACATAAATCAATAGAACAATAAGAGTAAAAACGCATTTCAAGTCTAAATTTTTCATAAAGGAAAAATGGAAGTCTAGACTTGTCTCAATTAGCCATCTATTACAATCCTTGAATCAAATAGGGTCACAACCCTTACAACATAATCCAAAAATCAAATACAAGAAAAAGAAACTACAAAGACAACATCCATCCTCGAACCATGAGGACTCACTACTAGAAAGGAGAAATGAACAAATCCAAGCTCTAGCCACTATAAGGACCACCTTGAGAACCGGACCCTACACTTGGGGAAAATGTAGGAAAATATGGGTTAGTACAAAAATGCACTAAGTATGCTAGTCATGCATAAAATCATGAAAACATGCTAAAAGGGACATTTTTGTTGAATGTATGCAATTTACTAAGTTAAAACATCATTTGGAAAATAATGGAAAATCATAAGTCATAAGCATAATCAACTCATAGATCATCATATCATAAGAGGAACATACCATAAATACCCTCAAAGCATACTTGTGCAATGCATGAATAAGATCCCATAATCCCACCCATACTAAGTAAAGCTTCTTGAGTAACTATAGTTCATAATTTATCTTCTTGTTCATACTATCATAAAAGGAGATTAGCCTTAACCGACATAGACCATGTGAGCTTACCATGGAATCTGGTGTCTACCCCACATGGTAAAGGGGTTGTCCTACTTGCCTAAGGTAGGGACATACTCTTAGCTCAGGTGGATCCACTAGCTAAAGACCTATGTGGGCACATAGTTATGGGATAAAGAGATTGCTACTAGAAACCCAAACTCAACTAAAGGTTTCCATCTCATGAGATTCATACTTTGGGAACCCGAACTCAACTAAGGTAGAAGGAACCCATTCGGGAAGCCGGACTCAACTAGTGTAAAAGCTTTCATTGGGAAGTCAAACTCAACTATCATATAAGCTTCCATCTAATATTCTTATCCATTCGGTGCTATGTATTAATTCCCATAGATTACATATTAATTCTTGACTTAAGTGCATATTCATGGAAAAATGTCTTGACACTCATTCCAACATAATTCATACTATAGCTCAGATTCAATATGTGAGAATAGCCTTTCAACCCTAGAATTATCATATTGTGAGAACGCCTTTTACATCATATCATATTCATACATAAGTGTGTACATGAGGATAATAATCCAACAACACAACAACTAGATCATAATCATATTCACTTTACTTTCAAAGTGTTCTAAAATCATAAACATAAACCTCATAGTCATGCATAATTCTCATACTTTTCCCTTCAAGGACTATAGATCACATTCAATAAACATATATATAATTACTATATTATACATGGATAATAACATGATTCAATTACTACAATTACTAGAGGCATAATCTCATAATGCTCTTCTTTCTACAATTCACCCACATCACAAGGTCATAAATTGGGAATATGGTGATTTAATGGATTCTTGGGAGATTTCATCATAAAACTAATAAATCATCAATTAAATTATAATATATAGTAATTAAATCAATATAATCATTTTTGAAAGGAGTCCATGACTTGGAGTCAAACCCTAGCTTTTGGGGAATTTCTATCTTTGAATTTGGGATTTTGAAGGGACTTCGTGGATTAAAATTATCCATGGATGAAGGAATAACATACCTTGGCAATGGAATTGAGTAGAAAAACTTGCTCCTTGAACCCTAGCCCCAACTTGCTTCTTCTTCTTTTTCTTCCTTGAAGTTCTAGAGAGAGAAGCTTTGGGAGGTAGATGAACTTTGGAAATATTTGGGTTTTATGAAAATATGACCTAGTTTAGGTGATTTTGACTTAAAGAATGACTTATATAGTGACCTTAATCTTAACCAAAATGACTTCACTTTAATAGGACTTAAAACAGAATTACCCAAAACATCCCTCACTTAAAGTGAGTTGCCAGGTGCCACGAGGGGCTCCATGAGCCGTGGTGATGACCCCAGGATGTGGTCCCCTCCGTGGACTTGAGGCAGTGGGTTGGGCAACATGTGCCCTTAGCTCACAAGCCCAATGCATCTTCACGAAGGGCTCCACGAGTTGTGGTCCATCTCGTGGACCTTGAGGCAGTGGCTAAGCCACTTTTCTTTAACAAGCTCACACCACCAAGGCATGAACAAGCCCACTCCCAAAAGCCATCTAAGGCTTCACGAGCCTTGAAGTGGCTCGTGTGGAGGAGCCAATTTGGTACAGCCTTGGGGAGGCTACTGCCTCTACCTTCACGAGTGGCATCACGACTCGTTGTGACCGCCACTGGTCGTGAAGACCCTCGTGGTCTTGGGGAAGTTCTTTGCCAAGGCTTGGGCAGCCTTGGCCCTTGCCGCTTTGCCCTTTGCCCTAGGCCACCTCCATGACTGTAACCTTCGAATGTTTAGCTCTAGTTTTTAGCCTACTAATTTCTGGAGTGTTACAATATCTGCCCCTTGGGAACATTCTTCCTCGAATGACGATCTAGACAACTTACGGAAATACAGACTCAAGACTAGCAACCCATCATGCATGAAACATCAAAATAATGCACAATTCAAAGGAGGCAACATCAACTCCAACTCAAACATAATCAATGAATCATAAGGAAGTAGGAACTACATCTAACAACTCATTATGCTTGAAACTCAACAATTTTCATATTCATAGGAGGAACTACCTTCTCCAACTAAAAGCATGCTCAACACATTATCATGGAGCCAATATGCAATTACTTTCAATAGCATACCAAAGCATGTTCATCAACTCATCTCATGAAGTCAATTAGGCAACTCATACTAAATGCACAACAACATGAGGATCATAAATCATGAAAAATCATTTTCTTACTAAACATGAATTTCTCAAGAACATGCATATCATAAGGAAATCATGGAAAAAAACACATATACACACATGACTCTCAAGATACTAAAACTCAAGAGGAACTACTTACCTTAAGCTTTAATAGGAATAGAAGGAAAGAGATGGGGATATCGGGACTTCATATTGGCCTCGACCTCCCAAGTAGCACTATCAACTAAATGATTTCTCCATAAAACCTTTACGAAAGCTATTTCCTTATTTCTCAATCTCTTGACTTTCCGGTCTAGGATCTCTACTAGAACCTCTTCATATGAAAAGCTTTCGTCAAATCCTAACCCTTCTAGCGAAATAATGGACACCAGATCTCCAATACACTTCTTAAGCATAGAAACATGAAATACAGGGTGAACCGGGCCAACTCATTTGGCAAATCCAACTCATAGGAAACTTTCCCAATACACTTCAAAATTTGATATGGGCCTACATACCGAGGACTAAGTTTTCCTTTCTTGCCAAACCTCATCACACCCTTCATGGGTTATATTTTCAAATATACACAATCATTAACTTCAAATTCTAGATCCCTTCTTCTTACATCGGCATAAGATTTTTGTCTACTTTGAGCCGTTCTCAACCTCTCTCTAATGAACCAAACTTTCTCAATAGCTTCATAAACCAATTCAGGACCAATAAAAGCAATTTTACCAACCTTAAACAACCTAACTGGAGACCTATATCTCCTACCATACAAGGCTTCAAAGGGAGCCATACCGATACTAGAGTGATAACTATTATTGTAGGAAAACTCTATTAATAGAAAGTGGTCATCTCAATTACCTTTGAAATCTATAACACATGCCCTTAAAATATCCTCCAATGTTTGGATGGTATGCTCCGCTTGCCCATCGGTTTGGGGATGAAAGGCCGTGCTAAACTTAACCTTAGTACCAATCCCTTTCTGGAATGATTTCCAGAAGTGTGAAGTAAATTGAGTACCCTGATCCGAAATAATAGATAAAGGGACTCCATGCAACTCCACTATATCACTTATATACAACTTGGCATAGTCTTCCGCCGAGTAAGACACCTTGACGAGAATGAAATAAGTGGACTTAGACATTCGGTCAACGATTACCCATATCTAGTGGTGTTGCTACCTAGTACGTGGTAAGCCTACAATAAAATCCATGTTCACATCTTCCCACTTCCAAGTGGGAATAACAATATCTTGTGACAAGCCTCCCGGCCTTTGGTGCTCAACCTTAACTTGTTGACAATTTGGTCATGAATAAAATCATGAAAACATGCTAAAAGGGGCATTTTAGTTGAATGTATGCAATTTTTTAAGTTAAATCATCATTTGGAAAATCATAATTCATAAGCATAATCAACTCATAAACCATCATATCATAAGAGGAACATACCATAAATACCCTCAAAGCATACTTGTGCAATGCATGAATAAGATTCCATAATCCCAAACATACTAAGTAAAGCTTCTTGAGTAACTATAGTTCATAATTCATATTCTTGTTCATACTATCATAAAGGGAGATTAGCCTTAACCGACATATACCATCTGAGTTTACCATAGAATCCGGTGTCTACCCCACACCTAAAAGGGGTTGTCCTACTTGCCTAAGGTAGAGTCATACTCTTAGCTTAGGTGGATCCACTAGCTAAAGACCTATGTGAGCACATAGTTATGGGATAAAGAGATTGCTACTAGAAATTGGGAATATGGGGATTTCATAGATTCTTGGGATATTTCATCATAAAATTACAATAAATCATAAATTAAATCATAATATAAAGTAATTAAATCAATAGAATTGTTTTTGAAAGGAATCCATGACTTGGAGTCAAACCTTAGCTTTTGGGGAATTTCTATCTTTGAAATTGGGGTTTTGAAGGGGCTCCATGGATGAAAAATATCCATGGATGAAGTACTACCATACGTTAGAAATGGAATCCAATGGGATTGAGTAGAAAAACTTGCTCCTTTAACCCTAGCCCCAACTTGCTTCTTGGTCTTCCTTGAAGTTCTAGAGAGAGAATTTTTGGGAGAGGAGATGAACTTTGGGAAATATTTGGGTATTGTAAAAATATGACATAGTTTAGGTGAATTTGACTTAAAAATGACTTATGTAGTGACCCTAAACTTACCCAAAATGACTTCACTTTGATAGGACTTAAAATGGAATTACCTAAAACACCCCTCACTTAAAGTAAGCTGCCAGGTGCCACGAGGAGCTCCACGGGCCGTGGTTATGACCACGGGTCGTGGTCCCCTCCATGGACTTGAGGCAGTGGATTGGGTAACATGTTACCTTAGATCATAAGCCCAAGGCATCTTCACGAGGGGCTCCACAAGCAGTGGTGCAGGCCACGAGCCGTGGTCCCTCTCGTGGACCTTGAGACAGTGGCTAAGCCAATTTTCGTCACCAAACTCACACCACCAAGTCATGACCAAGGTCACTCCCACGAGCCGTCTAAGGCTTCATGATCTCTGAAGTGGCTCGTGTGGAGGAGCCAATTTGGGGCAGCTTTGGGGAGGCTACATCCTCCACCTTCACGAGTGGCAGCACGACTCGTAGTGACCACCACTGGTCGTGAAGGCCCTCATGGTCTTGGGGCAGTGCTTTGCCAAGGCTTGGGCAGCCTTGTCCAATGACCCTTTGCCCTTGACCCTAGGCCACCTCCATGACTCTAACCTTCGAACGTTTACCTCTAGTTTTTAGCCTACTAATTTTTGGAGTATTACAGTTGAGGGAGATAAGCTTAAGAAAATAGCTAAGGTCAACAAGAAAGCTAGAACAGGGAACTATGAGTACTCTCACCAGAAATTAGGTGGTGCAAATCACTCAAAGATTAGACAAGATCAAAATAGTAGGGCACTAGGCTCTAGGTCTCAAGGAAGTGTTTCAAGAAATAGAACCTACCCAACTTGTCTAAAGTGTGGTAAGAACCATCTGGGCGAGTATTGTGAAGGAAAGGAAGGATGCTTTGGATGTGGGCAGTCTGGTCATAGGGTGAAGGATTTTTTCTTCTGCCAGGCAGGGGCAAGGGGGTAACGATAGTGGGGCTTAGTCTACAGTCCCAACAGCACCAGTAGGTCACCCAACTCAACAGGGTGTGGCATTTGGTAAAGGTGGCGGTCAATGCCAAGGCAGGTTCTATGCTCTACAAGCTCACCAGGATGAGGAAGACTCTCCTAATGTGGTCAATGGTACGTTACGAATCTTTTATGTACATGCTTTGGATGTGGTCAGTCTTGTCTTAGAGTGAAGGATTTTTTTCTTCTTTCAGGCAGGGGCAAGGGGGTAAGGATAGTGGGGCTCAGTCTACAGTCCCAACAGCACCAGTAAGTCACCCAACTCAACAGGGTGTGGCATCTGGTACAGGTGGCGGTCAGCGCCAAGGCAGGTTCTATGCTCTCCAAGCTCACCAGGATGAGGAAGACACTCCTAATGTGGTCAATGGTACGTTACGAGTCTTTCATGTAGATGTTTATGTATTATTAGATCCAGGGGTACTCTTACCTTTTTAACTCTCCTAATAGCAGTAATCTTTGGTGTCAGTCCAGAAACTATTTCAGAACCCTTTTCAGTCTCTACTCCAGTTGGTGACCTAGTTATAGCTAGACCGGCATACAAAAATTTCCCTTTTGCAGTCTCTTAGAAAGTCACCTCAACAGATCTTTTAGAGTTATAAATGGTACATTTCCATATCATTCTAGGCATGGATTGGTTATATTCCTCTTATGCCTAAGTCAATTGTAGAACTAGGATCATTCGATTTCAGTTTTCAATGAGCCAATCTTAGAATGGAAGGGTAGTAGCTCAGTGCCTATAGGTCGAATTATCTCTTAACTTAAGGCCAGAAAGATGATCTAGAGGGTGGTATAGCACACGTTGAGGAAAAAGGGAAGGAATTAGCAAAAGATGCTCATCGGCTTGCTCGCTTAGGAGTTAGTCTTACAGACACATCAGATGGTGTTGTGATAGTCCAGAATAGATCAGAACCTTCATTTGTAGCGGAAATTAAGGGATAACAAGACAATGATCTTATATTATTTCAGTCGGAAGGTGCAGTTCAACAGCAGAAAGTAGAGGTTTTCTCCCAAGGGGGAGATGGTCTCTTATGTGTTCCTAAAGCGGATGAGTAGTTGAAGCAGCCATGAAGGCCAAGTATCCTCATCTCTTTCCTTCCGATTTCATTTTAGCTTGAGATAATAGTTTCCTCTCCAGTCTCTCAGTTTACTCGTGCTTAAAATTCAGTCTCAGTACCTTGTTCCTTAAGTTGTTCTTGCATTGTCAGCATATTTGCATGTCCTTGGAACTCAGTTCAGTTAGATATCAGACTTAGTGGTAGGGATTTCAACTTTTTCCCTCCATAGACAACTTTTTTAGAGTTCATTCGAGGATGAATGTTCCCAAGGGGGAGAAATTGTAACACCTCACATTTGAAAAAATAGAAAAAAAAATCAGCTTTCCAGGCCTAGTGGAGGAACCACGGAAGCTACCGATGGTCTGTGGTCTGACACACGGTTTGTAGGTGGGGTCCATCATTGAGCACCAAATATTTATGGTCTCTGATCCCACCCATGGTCCACCAATACGGTGCGTGGTTGGACGTATGGACCGTAGGTGAGGATCAGTAGCCAGTTAGAGGGAAATTGTTGTTGGGTCAACTTCAAATTGTCATAACCCTTAGCACAAAAGGAATTAGGTGGCCTATGACCTACCAAATGATAGATAATTAAATCCTCTTTCCAACTCCACCGAATTTGCTAAAATCCCATCTCCAAGTAAAAATTTTATGCTTGTTTTAGTGAAGTCCTGTAGGGCTGACTTGACGGACGACCCACCTACGGTTGGTAGGTCGACCTACTTCCAGTAGGTACCTCTGTGGGTGGCCTTCGGTAGCTTTTAAGTTAGGCTCATTTATGTCTTTTTACCATGCATTGGGCACTTAAACTTCATCATTTTATGCCTAAACTATATCATTTTACTCAGTTTAAGCCTAATAACTTAGTCAGACATACCCAGAACCTTCATTCATAAAAAAATCATCCAAATTTGGAGCAAAAAGAACGGGAAAAATTCGACCAAACTGTCCAAGAAAAAGAAGCAATATTCTTCAAGTTCCAGCCCCAAAATCGAAGGAATTCTCCGTAGATTTTGTCACCATGTATGTGAGATTTCACTAGTGGGTTCCTTTCATCCACTAGGTCCCTAGAATTCAGACAGATTCTTGATTCTCTATATTATGTTTAGACTTAGCGTTTCACAAACCTTGGATAATTGTTGGGAATTAGCTGTTATAGAATTCCTAATCAGATTATCATGTTTTCGTTAAATCATTGCTTTATTCCTTGCATGAAATTCAGAGCCCTAGTTGTGTAGATTCTCTTAGTTAATTAATTACACATGCTAGGTCAGTTAAACAGATATACATGCTCCAGTTTTGAATGTTTCATTGTCAGTATTTAAATGTTGCATTCCCTAATTTGTATGTCAGAACATTGAGCTATCCAGTATTTCAGTTATGTTGTTTATGCACATTCCAGTTGGGAGTAGGCTTAGCACCGAGTTGGACTAGGGTTTAGCGTACCCTCATAGTCCCAAAACTACATGCCCCCGTAGGTTTATAAGTCCCCTCTGTTGGGAATCAGATTTAGTGATCACGCCAGTCATGCCTTTATAATCTTGGCGAGGTATATTGGGTCCTCTTGATGAGGTGTATACATCGGACTCGGTGTTTAGCTCACATGATTTTATGTCGGTTAAGAGTAGCTCCCGCAGTCAGAATTTAGTGCACTTGACCAGGTTTTCAATTATACCTCAACATTCACTCTCAGTATGTCATGTTTAGGATTAGTACTTGGTCATTGCATTTAGCTTAGTCGTCAGTATATTTCAGCATTACATTCAGTTCAAATTAGATTATTGCTCAGTATGCTCTGTTTAGTTTATGTATTTTGTTCAACTATATTCTATATCCTGCATGCTCAATACATTCCAAGTACTGATGCATACTCTGCGCTACATCCTTTCATGATGTCGGTTTAGGTACTCAACATCCAGATCACACACAGATTAGTTCCTGATCTTCACGTCAGCAACTTTAGTGGTAAGTCCTCATATTTTGAGGACAATAAACATGTTTTCTTCAGATTTAGTCTTTTCATTTTAGTTTCAGTTTTTCCTAGAGTTAGTTGGGGACATGTCCCAGCAACTCTAGTCAGTTAGAGGCTTTTTCAAACCTAGTATTAGATTCAACTTTAGTTTTTGTGTGATTGTTTAGTATCACTAAACTAATAGTATTTTATATATTCAAATCAGTTTTGGGTATTCCCCACTCTCCGTTATAATTTTTTTAGCTTCCGCATAGTATCTCTATATTCAGATTGTTTTAGTATGCTTATGATATGCCAACTTCAGGGTTAGCTTGAGGTCACTCGTGATCCTAGGTCCTGTGTTTATGTCAAGGGGGTAGCCTTCGTGCGTGACTGTAGTCGTGGTCTTGTCTAGACACTCATCTATATATAGTAGAAGCTTCATAGATAGACAATTTGAAGAGTCTTTCAGTTTTAAGATGTTTTCATGTAAAACTATGTTTCATATTCATTATATTCAGCAAAATTTTGAGATTCAGTAAACTATTTTTAAATGTTTCTTTCAATTTGATGCTTATGTATGCTTGAGTTAGTCTTTTGCTTGTAGTCAACCAGGAGGCCCACTACACCATTTTACGCCTACGGCCACACTAAATCTGGACAACACTTGTAAAGTGTTGCCTAAAATATTTTTGGGGATGCTTTTAAAGCGTAGCCTAAGTTTTTCACTTTTGGCTTCGATATTATTTACAACACTTGTAAAGTGTACCCTTTAATGGTATAGGCTACACTTTATAAGCGGTGTTACAGTAGGTTATAATAGGCAACAACTATTTATATATATGGCCACACTTTTAAAGTGTCCTACTTTTATAATTGTAAAAACAACACATTACAAATGTGGCCTTAAAGTTTTCACTAAAATATTATATTCCCTCCAACATTTTTAATTCTCCCTCCCATTTATATTGGGCAAAAAAAAAAAAACAATTCATAAAACATAAATATTTCTTTTCCCCCAAATCAGAAAATTTCTCTCCAGAAGTACGCTAAAAAAGTCTCAAGAACGCTAAAGGAATCTGTAATCCCTCATAGCTGTAATCCCTCATAGCTGTAATCCCTCAAAACGTCTTTTCTCCCGCATAGATTTCTTGTTGAAGAGCTATTACGCCATAGATCTCTCCCTCTGGCATACGAAAATCTCTCATAGAGTTCTTGTTGAAGAACAAAATGCTTCACTTAAGAAGATGATGAGCTTCATCAAATTGAAAGGATTTTGTTGGAATAGGATTTATCAGGTAAATATTTATATCTTTAAAAGTCTAAATTTATCGCATCTGGGTTTATTGCTTGCTGGTTACACATTTAGCTTTAGGGTTTTGATATTCTTGTGTTGTTGATACGATTTTTGTTCACAAGAAGTTGTAGATCCCAGTCTAATGTTTTATTCATATGTGATTGTTTTGGTTGTTTCATACAGTGAGTAATGTAGGCTATAATTTATTTTGAATGCCCAAGATTGTTTCTACAATTTGTTCAAATCTTCAAAAAAAGAAAACAAGTGTTTCCAAATTTGAATTGTTCGGATGTTGTTGTTTATAGTTGTATTTTTCTGCTTCGTTTCTTCGAATAAGTGCTAGTAATTTTTTTTCCGGTTAACACTATAAAGAAGTTGAGTAATCTAAATTGATGTGACAGAGGGGGAGTAGTATTTTTGTGATTTTCTTTTGGTGTAAAGTAGAACTTATAAATGAAGCTCAGTCCATGTTATAGTTCATTAATTTATTGTATACATAGTTGGTGATCTTTTGGGTTTTTGATGTAATGTTCTGCATAATCTTTGTGCTTTCCTTTTTGTAATATATGTAGCATTTCAACAAAACAAACTTTCAAGGTTACTACATGACTTGACAATGTACTTGCTTAGTTGCTT
>JAJOOO010079367.1:0-40143 GCA_029582685.1 Solanum piurae | reverse complement strand
TTAAGTGCGTATTGAAATTTCAAGACGACTTATATAATAAAAAATTCTTGATAAAAACTGATGCTCAATCAGTTAAATATATGTTTGATAAAGATTTTAAACATGATGCGTCTAAATTAATATTTGCTAGGTGGCAGGCACAATTAGCCCCTTTTGATTTTGAAATTTAATATAAAAAGGGAAGTGATAATTCCCTCCTAGACTTCTTATCTAGAGAATATCTTTCTTCCTAAACAATGGGTTTTCTTGACTTCTTTCCTGATAAAGATTTGATTACGATTTTGAAAGCAGTTCCTCTTAATAGAGATTTACAAGAATATATATTATGGAAAGTTATACACGGAATGGTGATGGATATCGTCGCTGATTATATGATTGAACAACAGCTTTATGAAAACTTTTAATTTTATGAAATTTATGACCTTTTAGATTATTAAAACTAAATGCTATGTTTGCAGGATGGATCCTCCTTGGGTAACCAAGGTTAGAGGAAGAGACAGTTATACTCGTGGAAGGGGAAGATCATCCTCCTCAAAAACATCCGGATCGTCATACGGATCCTCGTCTAGCTCTCCAATTATACAAAGGGGAAGAATGAGTTTAGTTAAACTAACAAGCTCTTCAAAAGAAGCTACTTCTTCGATACATCTGGATGATATTCCAGAAAATAATCCATTTTACGCTCAAGTGCAAGCATATTTATCTCAAAAGCAAAGTGATACCTTTGCATCGGTGGCGAAAGAAGAGATTGATGATATAAGATCCTATGAAAGGGTAGCAAAGAAATAAATGATATTTCTTCTTGAAAACTCTGAGATTCAGAGAAAAGAAGAACCCTGGAAGATATTCCAGTGATATCTACTTAACGGATTATACTTCCCAGGAGAATCATACAAAACCCGCTCGTATTACGAGACCATTTTGATGAATACAAGTAGTGTTGAATTTCAGCACTTCTCAGGGTATAACACCAGCGAGAACGTTTATAACTTCTCTAAAATGATCGTAAAGCAGATTATATCAATTGAAGATTGGGGAATATCCTCGATGAAAGAAAGGCAGATCAGCCTCAATAAAATCCCTACCAATTTCACTTATTGGGATTATATTAACGCCTTCCACAAAGTCCTTTATTATAACAATGAAAGGCATAAACACACTTGGTTTATCAAAGTTTGTGCAAAGATTTTTGCTGACCCAATTCCTAACTGGATCTTGAACTGGTGGTCATACCACGGACCGACGGTAAAGATTTTACCTGATCCCATTTTAAAGTTATACAAAAACTGGGTTAAGGTTTCACCAGACCTTAATGATTTATACCACTCAGATCATGTTTGTTATATAGAACAAATTTATTTCTTTATAGAATTCTCAATTCCATGGATTCATAAATGGACTTCGGAAGTAGGTTTTACTGAAGAACAATTTCCATGCTTATATCGGATTTATTATAATTATTTATGGGATAAATTAATGAAGAAGGATCCCATGAGTAAATCATTGTATGGCCAAGAATTATTGGACTCTATTTCTCAAAAAATCCAAGATTATGGTACTATTCCTCACAAAGGAATAATTGCTGACAACTCCGTCAAACATATTGCCAGAAGAATTTCCATTCAAGATGGAAATAAAGAAGAAATGATAAAAGAATATTTGGACGAAGTTAGGAGAAATCTACTGCTCAATATGTCTCACTATGAAAAATCAGACACTTCAATGAGAAGTGAAACGAGTGATGATATCGCAGATGATGCTCAAGAATCCCAGCCTTGCGAATCGGAGAAACCCGTGTCAGAAGATATGCTGTCTAAAGCGGAAAGTTTACTTCGGGAATTGAAAAAGAAAAACAAGATTTAGTAGTGTAAAGCTTATCCGGAACGGTAGCGGGCCCGCGCTACTGTAGCAACACTGTTCATCAACAGTAGATACACTGTTACCAGGACCCAAATAGGGGCCCAGTACCCTGTACAAAGATGCTTTTTTTTCCCTATAAATAAGTATGTTTTTCTTTAATTGAGGGCAGGTTTTAGAACCACCTCTTTATCTTATTTTCTCTCTCTCTCTCTCTCTTGTAAAATATTCTAAGTATTGTAAGGTTTGCCGGACTTTGGCCGGAGTAATAAAGTGTGCTCTTTGCTACAGGTATTTCTTTATTTTTCAGTTTCTTCCTTATGCTTAAAGCCGTGACTATGTCCATCTAAAGAAATTTATCTATGCCGGAAAACTAACTTCTCTCTTATATACACCATGAACGGATCTAAGCTTTATTTAAATACAGAAGAATTTTAGCATGGCTTCTTGACTTGGTTCCAAGATGGCGGTACAGTCGGAATTAGTACTACTTTTATTGGCTGTGTCTTAGTGACTCCGTCTGATAAGCCGTGGTCTTTAGCCCGAAAAGAGTTGTTATAAAGGGCGCATTCATACCCGGTTAGAAATATCAGACACATGGGATCAATAAAAGTATGTATTAACGTCCTAACAGGCCCCTTGCTTGGGTAAAATAATTAAATCATGCAGTCTTCAAAGCTATATAAAAATTCCTTTGTATTTTTATTCTTATGTAGTTGGACTACCTCTAAGGATATCGAATTGCTTGATCTATGACTTGGTGGACTACCGCTAGGTCAGTGATCCTGTAAGTATTATTATTATTATTATTATTATTATTATTATTAGAGGAAATCCCAACCAAAGAAGGTTCATATATCATGGTTGAGGTTGTTAGACAATCTTTGATGGGTTCAATTGAATCCACTGTTGCTAGTCCAGTATATTTTAATACTCAGCCTAATTTACAGTTATCTCTGAGTGATTCTAATATTTTAGATGCTTTAACCCTGAATGTTAAAATGCATGGTTATAATTATGCTCCTGGATCTGAATTGATTTGTTTGTCATATCGCATTTATTATAAATTACTTGCTACTTTGAATCCTCGATGTAAAATATATGATTCATCAGATCAAACTATTTTGGTAGAAACTAATTTTGTCAAATCTAAGGTCACTACTAGAAGACCTATTAAATGGGAAGAATTTAATTTTCCTATTACTTGGACTTTAGAGTCTGTTATACCTCCTGCTCAGTTAACCGACGCAATCACTAATTCTTAATATTCTCATATTACTCAGAATTCTGATGGTAATATTTGCATTCAGTTTGATGAAAAAAATGTTCCTTATAATAGACATTCATTTTCTGATAGAAGATCTCTGGCTATTCAGCATATTTCACCGATAGAACCGTTATATGGTCCAAGCCGTAATCGAGCTGCTTCTTTGCATACATTATCATCATCTGTTATATCTGCTGATAAAAATAAAATCAAAATTGATCCTTGTTTAAATATAGTTTGACTAAATGATAAGTCTTCTGATATATGTGATAAGGATATTCCTTCTGCATCCGAAATGGATTTTAATCCTAACGATACCTGATGATGGAAACACACCAAATAGATTTTAGTCCAGGTTCACTAGCTCGAAAATATATTCAAAATGAATTTTCAAGTGATAAATGGAATCGATTTAAAACTTGGTTTTTTGACACTTATAGTACCGACGATTTAAATAATATTTCTCAAGAATTATATGAAAAATGTGCGTTAGATAATCATATTATGTTTTTTGTACCCTGGTTTATAACCACTTATTTACCTTTATTCATTAACGTTCTTGAACGATCTTATAAGGATGAATCTGGTAATATTGTTAAATCTATTTATCCCCCCAGGCATCATTTATTTTACCAAATAATACTGGTATTACTTTTACTGCCTTTCAAAAATTTATTGAAAAAGATGTTGCGGCAGTCAGCATCAATGAAATTAATAATTTAATTTCTTAAAACAATTATTTGGGAATTTATGTAAAGGTTTTGGGTGAACATATTAGTTCTCTTGATAGAAAATTAGATGAACTAACCACCTTGCTAATTCAGATAAAAACTGATTTAAAATCTCTTGAAACAGCTTCTACCTCGAAGCAGGTACCAAAACTTTCGGCTAATGTACAAAGACCCCCTGAGATTCAGAATTTTGTCTTTAAACCTCTTTTTGATTTAGAAGAATTTCTTAATAAAAAGTTTTCTAAATTTAGTGTGAAACCGATGGATTTGTCAGAAAATTTTGCTGATGAAATAGAACAAGCTTTTGATTTTAAAGAGCATGTTGCATTAGAGTTTAATAAACTTCGAGGTTATCCGAAAAAGAATAGTGGTAATACTACTAAGTTTGCTCAAAAACCCAGCATGCAAACGTATTACTATTCCAGACCTACCCCTCAAGATGTACTGATAGAGGAACGGGACTGGAATCAGACCAATACCTCTTATAGTGGGTCTGAAATTTATGAATGGAATCTTGACAATTTGACTGATAGACAACTAACTATTCTTGTTCATAGAATGCTGATGTATGCTACTATCTGTGAAAATGTAAGAAATACAGATAGAAATATTTGCAAAATGATTATTACAGGTTTTACTGGCCAACTCAGAGGTTGGTGGGATAATTATATGAGTGTCGACGCAAAAGCTGCTGTGATAAATGCTATTTCGAGTACTCCAGGGGTTGATAACCTAGGCATGGCCTTAGTTGCTAATAGAGAAGACAATGTTTATACCTTAGTCTTAACCATTTTAGAGCATTTTAATGGTAGATTTACCAATCAGTATGAGACTGTGCGTACTCTTTTAAATGGACTACGATGTAGGCATTTAGGGGAATTCTGGTGGTATAAACATACTTATATGAGTAAGGTGATGGAATTACCCGAAAACAATCTTGAGCATTGGAAGACTAAGTTTATAGACGGTCTCCCTCCTTTATTTGCCGTCAGAGTTAAGAAAACTCTAAGGGATCCTCAAGGACAAATCCCTTATGGAAATTATAATTATGGAAAATTGATAAGAGTTTGTACCCAGGAAGGTATAAACTTGTGCAATGAATTAAGACTATCTCGACAGCTTAAGATGGACAAGCTTAGAGAAAGATCTCAGTTAGGAGACTTCTATGTCCAATTCAGATTACCTGGTACGACTGATAATAGCAAAACGACCAAAAATGGAGACTCTAACCCTGATAAACCTTATAGTAAAAAGAGGTCTAGATGTAGATCTAGAGAAGAACGTGAAAAACGTAGAGCTCATCGTAAATCAAATAGATTTACCAAAAATAGGTCTAAGCGGGAATTCGCTAAGATCAAGTGCTACAAGTGTGGCAAATTTGGGCATATAGCACCAAATTGTAAGCTTGAAAAGCTAAAAACCTTAGAGCTGGATGATGAGCAGCATGAAAAGGTCTATAGTTTCCTTTACACTTCAGGTTCCGAGTCTGATTACGATTCTGAATCAGGTTCTGAAGTAGATATTAATTTACTCGAATCCTCTGATAATACTCAGCAGGTAAATACGAATGTGTCACGCTCCGAGCCTACACCCTGGACATGGCTGGCACTCGAAGACCATTGCTGGCCTTAAGAGAACCCTTGGTCTGGCCTACTTAACTCAGCGGAAGACTTAAACATAAGAAAATATAACTCATGCATAACTTGAGAAATAATAGTTTAGCCAAAGTGGCAACTCAGTCTTTAAACAACATCTGAATGATAATGTAAAGACAACTGAACTACTAACTGTGTATGAAGCCTCTAAATAACTGAGATGGATGTTGGGACAAACCCCACAACATCCTAATGAACTAAACTAGAAAGCGAATAAAAGAGTCATCCGGAATGCAAGGAGGCTCACCACTGACTCTGAGTTTCTTAACTGAATCAACGAGGAGCTGGGTGCTGATCTTGGCTACATGAATCTGCATCATAAGACGATGCAGACCAACTAGCATAAGTACATTAAATGTACGAGTATGCGAGTTGGAATGCTAATTAAATGTACGAGTATGCGAGTTGGAATGCTAAACAACATAGGCTAGAGAAGGGATCTGAATGAAACTGAAGAACTTACCTGGCTCAACTCAACTCAACCTGACTGACTCATTTCAATATAGAGCAATTTAAAACAAGTGCAATATAAAGAAAAGTTGTTTAAAAACATGTTATAACTCTGTGTGTATGCAAAGATACAATAAATCTGAGATGTATATAGAACTACAAATGAACTGATGTAAATAAAAATACAATAACTGCTGTGGGAGTTTCTCTAACCGACAACCATCACATAAGAGCTATAGTGATGATACATCCATCACATAAGAATTTAGACTAGTAATTAACAATACCCATAAACTTATTCAACCCATAATCACATGATCACACCCCAAGAATTGGGGTTTTAGCCAAACATCATAAAAAGGTAAAAACTATTATCGAATTGATTAGAGAGAGATTTTGTCTTTACAATGCTCAATTTGAAGAAAATCTGAAACCCACTTCCAAAATCTCCAACTTGAATCTCTAAGGTTCTTCAAAAGCTACGAAAAACTTAAGACAAAACTGTTCTAAAATGATTCAATTAAAAATACATGTCGAAGGATCTAAAAGATACTAAACTAAATGTTCAAAATCTAATTTATAGTCGCCGAAAATAAGCTACAAATGGACATTTGGCGAAGTAAGTCGGACCACTCGGCGAGCCGCCCTTTGACCTCTCTTCCATCGTCTTTTTGCCTTGGCACTCAGCATCCTCATGGTATGTAATTTTGGGCAATCTATCTTGGCTTCATGGAACTACTCGACAATGTGCCGACTGCTCCCTTTTATCACCGACTTGGTTTCTTCCCTCAGGGCTGGCACACTGGAACTTTAGGCGGTAGAACTAGCCATTCAGCGATTCGCCAAATGCTCCTGGCGATCACCAGGCTTGCCTTTCTTCAATTCTTCCGTTTGTTTTGTTCCTTTTTGCATGGTAGTGTCCTTGCTTTGTTCCCCAATCCATATACCTGAAAATCAAGGATTTAACATCAGTTTATGGCACAAATTAAGCATTTGAGGACTCTAAATCTATCTAAATAAAGCCCCAAATGAGTCCAAACCATGGACTCATCAATAACAGAATGTGGCCCTCAATCGTCTTGTCACACTTGACAACCCGCTCAGTCAGAGAAATCAAAGCATTCTGCATAGCTAGGTTAATGAGTTAGGGAAATTCCTTCTCAACCCGGGTAGCTCTAACATTCACTTGACCGGGCAAGACTGCCCATTTGGTATATAAGTGTCTGGGTGAAGAGAGGAGCATTGGGAGAACAGGGAGGCCTCAGACTAGCAGCGGTCACAGAAGTAGAGGGTGTAGATGTAGTAGTGGAATTATAAAAGCCAACAACAGATGAAGAAGTAGGAATTCCTACCTGCTCCACATAAGGAAAGGTGTGCTGGTCTCGGGAGTCAAGGACGCATGTTCGACCAATAAAGTGAATTTTGGTGATGGCGGCTTCTACCAATCCGCATTATCTCTCAAAATCTCCACCTTGATCCTCCGGATATCACTAGATTAGGCTGGTGTGACTCTTACATCTGTAGCAGCCCTAAAAAGGGCCTCTGCCCTAGTACATAACTGGTGATCAAAACTGGAAACGAGAGTGATGTTTGCTCCTGCCTCACCCTCATCAGCATCTCTACAACAACAATGGCACCGACATGTAAGTGCTCTCGATCTATGATGGTGCCCACAAATACCACATTTTCATGGTTACAAATAGACTATTTCTAGGATCGCATCAAGTTGCTGCTGATGAAGCCAAACCAGTATCTGGCCACTATATTTAAGTCTTTCTTCTCTATCTTAGCACCATCTGCCATCGAAGAAGGAGAAGAATCAGATATTAAGGGATCTAACCAACCCTTCAAAGAGTCTAGATCATGGCGCATCCGGAGCGAATAGATATCAGACTCAAAAGCTGGTACCTTCAGTATTGTATTAATGGCCCCAACATCACATCTAACCATTTTACCTCTCACCTCCACTTATTCAAGTGGTTTCCATATTGTGCCCCTCCGCTTCTTTAGGAGGACCCGAGCATATGCATTGTAGAATTCCCTTACCCAAGAGGTATGTAAGGACAACTAGGTCTGGTGAAACCTTCAAACCGATGGAACTTTGTGTCATAGATGGCTGGGTAATCTCTCATCACTCCATCTATGGAGAGTCATCTCTCTTCAAGTATGCTATGGTATCCTTTCGCTTTCAGCCTTTTCAAGGCTCTTGGAGCTGTAATTGGGAGAACTCTGGAAACTAGAGCTTGTGTAGGTAAGGGTTGCACTAACTTAGAGCGAGTCTCCGTTCATTTCCTAACTACCCTAGGTTGTACCCTATCTTAAGTAGATGGTTATTGGGTGGAGGTTTGTCGGTGCTTCGAAGCTTCAGATGGTTCATTAATGGAGAGGCCCCAGTGTCTTTTGAGAGGAAGAGGAGGAGGATGAGACTCCCTATCTGACTCAGTATCGGAGTAGACCACATTCTTACCTTTGTTTTTACCATTACTTGCAAGGTACACATTAAAGCACAAGATTTGTGAAGGTTAGTCGAAATCAAAAGCACTTTGATCAAGTCTTAAAAAAAATTATGAGGCTCACCCAATAGGAAGGCTTACTGCCCAACAGGATCGGTGAGCTCCGTTGAGCTTGCTAAAATGACCAGTAGCACAATACTAAGGGCATAGGCACACAAAGCAGAGTCAATTCCAACTCGGCAATTTGTCGAATTGGTTTCGGCGGGCAAAGATAAATTCACCGACACTGACAGTGTAAAAGGGAAGACACAATCATCAACGACGATGTCCTCTCCCACTTTGTGATATGGCCAATTGGTTAGGCGATAATAAGTCAAGCCCGTCGAATGGAACAGTACACAAGGCCATGCACAAGCTAAGGAAGGCGAGTTGGGTCTTACTCAGCGATTCACCTAACTCGCTTTGTAGGAAAAGACAAGCTCGCCGAACAGGAAGTTTTAGCCCAAGATGCCTAAATTTCACAACCAAATTCAACATGCACAAAAAATACGAGTTTCCCCATCCAATTACAATCCACATATATGCTTTTCTATCCATGGGTAATCAGATTTTACCCATTAAACTAATCATAGACCCAACAAGTATATCAACTCAATTCAACATTCGAACCAACATAATCACGGTTCACAATTTATATAAGAATTCTCAGTCAAAATCACCAGGGTACAGTTCAAAATAAACAATATGATTCTACCCAGCAAACTTAATCGCTTAATGTCAATTAAAGGACTCAAGTCCACACCCTATATGCAATCTAAACTCAAAATTTTCAATAAGAAGTCGATACATCAGCCCTAAAGCTGGAAATAAAAGCAAACAATTTAGGAATCAGGGTTAGTTTGACTTGAGATCCAATCAAACGCACTCCTAGCACTTACAATACACTCACACGAGGCATACAATCACTCAAAATACACAATGTAAGAGAGGTAAATTGAAACGGCTCTAAAAATTCAAAGGGTTTTAATTTTGAATTTGAAACAACCCTAAGACTTTTTATACAAGGCCCATTTAGCGCACTCACTAACGTCGCCGAACGTGTTCCGCATATCGTCGTCTAGAGCTTAAGCTCATCAAACTTTCCTAAGAAATGACCAAACCCAATGGTTAATTTGACAGACCCGATGGAGTCCGCTTAGTGCAATTGGGCATATCGCCCTTCGGAGCTCTGGTCACCGATCTTGACAGTACATTTTTTCACCAATTTCAGCTCAAAAGGTGGACAAGAAGTAGCCCTCTTAATGCTTTCGGTGTATCACCATTTTGGTTTGGCCTCGGCCAATCTACCCTTATCTATCTTTCCACCTCTTCACCACCTGTACTTACAATACACATTATTGAAAGCAATAAAAACAAAAGGAAAGACTTGGGTTGTCTCCAAAGAAGCTTAACGCGACATCGCCCTCAAACTTCAACAATCATTTTTGGGCTTCGAGATGGTATCACTAGGAAAAATTCCTTTTGCCTTTGATTTAGATGAGTGGAAATTTTACCCAGTTGGGTCTCCAACTGCTTGATTGAAACTGAATGTGAAGTCACCATTTATGTTAAAGTGGAGAAGTCATTTTTTAAATCCTTCAACACCTTATCAGATCCTTCATTATTGTTGTAGATCCTTACAAGCATGTCTTTCGTCCGGCTTCCTTCTAGTCCAACTAGATCTTTTGGGTGTGGACAATCAAATCATGTGGAGGCACATATCTATCTTTTTCCACCTCCCAATCTATCCAATTTCCACCCCTCTAATATTTCCAACCAAATCTCTATCCTTGTTCCAACATTGGTTCCCACCTTCATGTTGATAATTGTTGTGAGAAACCCCCACTTGATTTCCAAACTATTGAACCTCTTTATTGTATAATGTCTCAAATTTGGCATCATCCACACACAGTCCATTGTTGGTTCCAACCACATTCACTGACTTACTTCCACCTTTCATGACATGTTTGGACAACTAATAGATTTGGATCATCATTTTGGTCATGTTTTCATCTCTTTCATGGTCCTTTTCGATTTATTCTTTGCTCAAACCCACTTATAGAAGGGGTTCTTGGTCCTCCCTAGTGTGCAATGCTCAGTTGACCTTAGTCATATCATCTAACAACAGTGCAACTACTTTACACAGTTGTCTCATCAATCCACCATGGACGAATTGATTAGCCATGCTTTTATTGAAAAATCAAGGCTCCAATAAAAGTATTGCAGCAACACATTTTCTGGAGCGACATGCATTCGACATTGCAAGAGTAACTTCTTGAACCTCAATCATGTTTCATGCAAGGGCTCACCTCCAAGTCTTTCAAAATTTTGGATTTGGAGACGAAGTTTAACCATTTTTGAGGGTGGAAAGAATCGTTCCAATAACACCTCAGTTTGCTCATCCCATGAAGTAATAGAGTCATTTGGCAATTCTGCCAACCATCATGTAGCCTCTCTGATTATAGAGAACGGAAATAGTCTCAACCTTACGGATTCTTGGGAGATGTTTGATGCTTATGGTGACCAACGACACTAACTACGGTTCGAGTGTCTACGATCGTCGATAATATAGTAACTCAACCGAGGGTTGGGGTCGTGTCCCAAGGGAGCGGTTTTGAGAATTGATAGAAAAATAAAATCTAGTTCTAACTAGTCGTAGCTAAGGACATTAACGGATAAAAATATTGTAAATTAAAAGGGGGGGGACACAAAAGTGTCAAATATCAAATTGGGGTTTTGTCACAAGTATAGCTAAAACAATAAAAATAACAAGAAAAACAAGTATGCGGATGAGTTCTTGGGGTGTGACCGCAATACAAGTTGATATAAATAGTTGGGTACATGTTTTCTATAGAAAATTTGCAAGATAATAGTGACTAGGCTAAGCTTTAGATGGAAATAAGTTCCCTCTCGGGCAACTTACCTCATTTCAAATGCGTTACTCTCAGACACCCATTTGCCGCATGAAGACCAGCCTACACCTTACCCCACTCACTCTATCGAGCTGAGTGTTAGGATATGGGACTAGGGCTCACCCTCTCGGGCTGAACCTCATGTTGACCCACTCCTTAGGACATCAGTCTAGTGGTCTTGGTTTCGCAACCTCCCTCTCGGGCAAGCCGAAAACACATGGGTGGCCATGTATTTGCAACTACAAACCCATTAACTTAAACCACAACCACTAGGTGAAATCACCATTAAAATACATCTAACCTACCAGCAAGCAAGACCCAACAATAATATCAACACATATTTTCTAAATCACACCCCAAGAATGGGTGTTTTTAGCCACACATCAAGAAATAACAAAATACACTTAAAATGATAGTGAAATCAAATGGGTATAAGAAATTAAACCTTGATTTAAGCAAAGGAAGTTTAATAGAGAAGACCCACTTCCAACTTGGGGAAGATGAACTTCTTTCTTCAAGTTTTCCAAAACCCTCTCCAAACTTGAGAGTAAAAAGTACTCAAAATTATATTGTCTAAAATTTACATAAAAGTCTCTTTCTAAAATCTGATACTATGTTATAACTCTCAACGAGTATTTATAGTTTTCAAAAATATGTGTTGTGGCGGATCACTCGGCAACATTAGTCGGAATCATCGATCAACTCGGTGATTCGCTCTTTGGTGTAGTTCATCGCCGTCTTGCACCGTCCTTTGGCATCATTGTGCTCTGTGTCATTGGGCGACATAGTACTGCTTCGTGGAAATATTGGCGACATGCCGACTACTCCTTTAATTGCCTTTTGATCCATTTCCTTCAGGGCTTCGCGTACTAGAACAAAGGGCGGAGTGCATCCCTTTGGCGATTCGCCAAGTATGCTTGGCGATCCTCAAGCCTTCATTTTCTCGTTCTTTTCAGCCTTTTCATTCCTTTTTGCGAAGTAGTGTCCATGCATTTCTTCAAACTTCAAATACCTGAAACTTAAAGGTTTTCATCAGATATTGAGATAAAATAAGCATTTGAGGACACAATTTCTATTAAAATAAAGCTCTAAATGAGTCCAATATGTGGACTCATCAACACCCCCAACTTAAATGTTTGCTTGACCTCAAGCAAACTCAAGTTCATCTGTTCAAAAAGGATGTCTAAAATAGTGCTACACAAGACTCAATCATGAATGTACACAACAAGACTTCAAACTACTTATGCAAAGATTCAACTGTGTACTCAAAGATTCAAGTTGTGACACACCAATATCAAATATTCTCATGTTCACAATACTTTTTTACTAATGTATGTTCAAGCTCAACGAAAGTTTCTAAATGCCCTCACACAAAAATGATTCCATATTCACACATAGAGGCTACTCAATTTAAGACCAGGAATCAGATGCAACGCTCACACTCAAAAAGAGGAACACAATGCATGTTTTCGCCCATAGGTTTACCCTTATTTTCCAATAGACTTTCGATTCGGCTTACTCAAGATCGAAAAGATCTTTCCAAGGTTTGTAATGGGGCTGAGTGTAAATGTATGGTCATTTAGGTTCAGTGACTTCTTCGTCCTCGTGAGATGTGATTTTCTCAAAAAGTCCTTTTTCCTTCCCTTGTCACTTTTTCTTCTAGTGCTTCTAAGTCATCCTTTCTTTCACCCTCCATGTATTGCTTGGAAACCCAATTCCTTATGCACTTTTATTCAAAATTTATATATATATATGTATGGTTTTTTTTTAGAGGGTTTCCATTTTGTTTTGCAATACCATGGGTTAGAGAGACTTTTTCTTGCACTTCTTGACTTCTCCTTTTCCTTTTCATCACACCCCCAACTTAGGCTTTTGGCCTAAGTTGGCTATTCACTAAATCACAACCCTAGAGGATTATAGGTAGTGGGTTAAGTAAGGTCTAGGGTTCATCAAGGTTCTTTCAAAGAAAGGTAAAGCTCAAGGGGTGTTCAAAAGAGTTTCACACGCTCACGGGTAGGCCACAAAAGAGGTATATGTCAAATTTGGCTCACACTCTTTGAAGTTGCCTAAGATCATATCAAGAGGACACCTTTATAAATCAATCAGACTAACGGGGAAAATTATGGGTTTATTCATGCATGGTTCAGAGTAAGCTAATTACACAAGGCATCAACACTTAAGTCAAACAAGACTACACACTTTCGCTAGTGTGCAACAATCATTACAAGAGAATCAATTCGATAAATGGCTAATCACAACAAGATGCAAATAGTTCACATATTATCTATGCAACTTCATTTGGCCTCATCGTAGCCGTACATTCATGTTCGTTCAATTGAGAGCACTATTCAAGTCATCAGTATTGATCGGAACTAAGACTTAAATTTTGCAAAAGAACAGCCATTTTCAACACAAGCGGTGGCAAAAAAATTTGATTTTTTTTTCTTTCCGAAAGGGTCAAAATCATTTTTATAATTTAAAACCAAAAGGAGCCATGAGCTCAATCATCCACAGAAAGCAGTGTAAAAACAATTTTAAACAGAACAGCCCAAATATACACAAAACACGAAATTGTCAACACAAAAGGTGTGGCCCCCATCCTACCATAAACAAAAGCTATTTGTCCTCAAATGCAACTAAATGTGTTCAAAAGTGAAAGCAAAATAAGACAGAGAGGGAGGTAAAGAGGGGATCCTGTCTACACGTTTGCTCCATCTGTCGGGGCATCGTTGCCTAATGCATTAGCCTGGAATGTGACAATGGTCCCCGAACTATTATTCTGGGTCGCATTGTGTTCATTTTCCCCGGCTTCTGCAGTGATGTTACCCGCAACCATTTTGTCCACTTCATGGCCCGCCAAAAAAGAGTCTTTGGCCGTGTAGAATTCACGTTTCCACGAAGAAATAGTGGGGTTAATGGGGGTCTTCCTGCTGGCACTTGCTTTCTTACTCTCTTTTCTTTCTTTGGCCAGTTCAGCTATCTTCTCGTCTCTTTTAAAATCTCGTGCTCTTACATGTCAGGGTGGCATGTCCCTTCCTGCAACTTTTGGTCTAGCCATATCTGAAAATCACTTCGAGATAATGTTAGAAAATATTTAACAAATAAAACAGGGACTTTTATCTGCAGAAAGATGAGATAATCCATTTGGCGTGCCGTCGGCTACACTTCGGTGAGTCACAGACAATTCGCCGAAGGTCATTGTTGACACCCAATTTTGGCTCTCCACATTTAACTAAATTGATAAGATATATAATAATAATAATAAGATATATATGTTATGAAATTTTTATAGGAACACGAAAAGATTTTTTATTATTTATTTTTACCTCATAAATTTATTTCAATTTCTTATAAAAATTAAAAAATATTATATTACTACTTACTTTCTCTTCTTTTTTTAAAAAATTAGGTGTCGTTCTTAAGAATTGAATCTACTTTTGTTCAAATATAATTTCTTTTGTCGCAATAGTTATTTTTCGTACATTTTTTAAGTTAGAAAGCTTAATTAATTAATGAGTTACTAATTTACATTTAATTTAATTTTAAGAATGACTAAATTTATCAATTAAGCTAATCTTGTAAATAATAATAATAATTTTTTAAAAAATAAATAAATTATGACTATTTAATAAAGAAGAGGTTATAATTTAAGTGAATTTAATTTGAGCAATTTTGGCAATCCAAGTCCTCTTAAACCGGCCAATCCGTGTGTGCCATATAGGTGAGCACATGGATTGTGCTTCTTTAGCTTAAATCTTGACTCTACGATTAAATCTAACGGTCCTAGTTAATTAAGCTTTTATCATTAATATTAATATATATATATATAACTCTTCCGTTTAATTCATGATTTATCCTAACCGTCCGATCAAACGATCGGACGACCCGAATTACATCCCAAAATATTTCCTTCTTTTCCCAAAAAATAGTACATCAGCCACCTGCTATTCCCATTATTTTCCCTAGACTGCGCCTTAGTCTAGGAAAAGATAGAAAAACGTTGTCCCTTCCCCAGAACGCCTCTCCATACACGCTCCTCTCCTCTCCCATCAAGCTCGCTTCTTCCCCAGGCCCCTTTCACGCTTATCTCCCATCCCTCTGCCAAAGAAACAACCATGAACCACCGGAAAACAACAACATCCATTGGTTTTCAACATATCTCCCTACCCTCCATCAATCATAGCCTCCTCCTATCGACTTTACATCCCTTCCATCATCTTTTATGAACCAAAACAGACCTCAAAAGCCTTACCACCGGCACTGCTCCGCCTGAAAAGGGTGAAAGGCGTGAAAAACCATCGAATTTGGGCTAATTGTCCCTTTAATCTGATGGGTGTAAGGTTCCATCATTTATTTTTTTGAACATAGTAGAGGCTCCAAATTGGCTATAAAAAAGAAAACTTTGGCTCTCTTACAACCATCCAAGAACCGAGAGAAAAACATTCAAAATCATTGCGAAATCAGCGAACAAGGATTCAAAATAACCTAGGGAACAGATTGTAAGATCATCTTTTGTCTTCTGTTTTTGATTTGTTTAAATTTGAGTTTGAAGTTGGATATCTTGACGTCGAAACCCCTGTTTGCTGCCCCCGTAAAGAGGGCTGGAGTTTCTACTTTGGAACTTGTTATTGGCCTAAGACATTAGGCCAACAACAATTAGGATCATCCGATGCTTGGAGTCTCGCAAATTAGGAGTCCAATATTTCTTAGCCTTTCTCTTTTCGAGTCTTAATTATATTGTTTGGATACATTGGCTAACCTTTACTTATAAGTTTTGGATATATTGTTTGTCTTTTATTTTGAAGCTTATTTAACGTGAACTACTATTATTTGTTTATAAATTTAATTGAGACACCTTTAGAACAAATGATACAAAAGATATTTTCTTAAAAATGAGTTAGCATTTTTACATGTAACATTCTTTTAGGCCTTTTAAGTTGAAATGAGGGGCTTATAGTTTAAATTTTTTCCAAATGAAGTCTCAAAGGGCTAAAATAATATTCATTTAGGTCTACTCATTGCTTAGGACCCCCAAATAAATCCGGAACTAGTTTAAAGACCAAAATTTAATTATCCTTTAGAGATACATATTTGTAGAAAACAAGTAGGGAAGCAGGCCCTATATTTTATTGGCAAAAATAGGCATATTTCATATTCTTTAAATTATTCTCATATCCCTTTATACATTTGGCAATTATTTAACTTAGATAATACTTTCTTATTAGGTGATTTGCCAATATTTTTCCTTTCATTTATAAACGCGTAACTTGTTTCAAAGAAGTTTGCCTTGGAGTGATATTTTTCAAAGGTCCCCTAAGGTGTAATAATTGGAGTATTACTAAGTAGGAGAAAAACTCATCAATTGGGATTTCTAAATGAATTTGAGATTAGTTTTAAAAGATAAATTAATTACCTTTAGAAATACATAAGGATAAAATAATCACCTTTAGCGATATATAAGACTAAAATAATCATCCTTTCAGAATATATATTTTTAGGAAAATAGGCCTATATATTTTGTCAAAAATAAATAAATAAATAAATATAACTGTAGAATAAGGCTCAATAGTTAGGCCTATTTTCATACTCTTTACATCACCCCTTTATAAAGTATATTGACTATTCTTACTTTTTTTTGGATCAAACATTTTAATCTTTTAACATGCTATTTCAAATTTTAGATATGCCATCAGGTTCAAATACAAGGTACATACATATATATGTCATACATATAAAGGTATATATTCTATATTTTCTCCACATAACCTATTATTATCTACTATCTCTTTTACTAATGTTATTTATTTATTTTTATAATTTATAAATGCCTACACTTAAATATACATATTACTTTACTACATATGATCTATCGTCAATTTGTCTATACATGTAAATAAATAATAAGTGTTCATATGTTGTAAACACCTTACATATATATACCATACTTTATAATAAACATATTTAAGATCACAAACCTTTATATAATACTTTAATATTTTAACATCTAGTATTATTTATTTTAAAAAAAACCCCATTCTATATATTTTCATTCAAATTACACATCACATATTACTACATATTTACACTCAACTACTATCTTATTTTTACGTCTTAATAAGACGACATATTTTCGCAAATTCAACATCTATTATTTTAGGATAATTTTATTATGATACACCTATCTATATATATATATATTTACATATGAATATATCGTATATTTAAGTACATTTATTTATTTATTTTACAATACTACGATTAAATTCATTTTATAAGACATATATATGTCATACCTTGTATTGCACTCCTTTTAAACTAACTAATTAACTTATCATTGATTTTTAAAAGCAAATAAATAAACAAGTTTTCCAAATCATATTTTTCTAAATTGAGTTTAAGGACTATCTTCAGATAGGCTCTGAGGGGTGCTTAACATCTTCCCCTCGAGTAACCAAAACCCTTACTCAGAATCTCACTGGTTTCGTAAATCAAAACAGAGTTTACATTTACATACATAAAAATGGTTTTCCTAATATTTTCTTTAAAATTTAGGTGGCGACTCTAAAACAAACAAAACAAAATTTTCCAAAACAGAGTGTCAGCCGTATTATGTTGTGAACTGTTTCGGCTTGTTCGAAATAGGGTGCGGCAGTCATATTGTCGAAGGAGTTATGGCTGCAGACAAAGGGCGATTAAGGTGTCATTCAGCGAGTCGTCGAGTACGCTTGGCGATCCTGTTCTTCTCACCGAAAGTTACAACAACCACAATAAATAAATTATGATATTAAAGGCGAGCTGGGGTACTTAGGCGAACCGCGGAGTGGTTCAACGAGCTCTCTACAGCTCACCGAATCACCTATCGTGCCTACTTAGGCTCAACTTTTGAAATCGGCCCTGCAACCCTCCCGAAGACACAATTTAAACACACAAGGAACAAATTCATCGAAGATCCGCAACAATTTTTATACACCCAGATCAATACAATTTCAAGTCAACGCATGATCTAGTGGGATTCTACCAGTTACTCACTAAGTGTTGAATCGTAATTGGTAACACATGTAATCCCATCAACTTTGGAGACTCAACAACGATTTTATATTATCAATCATTATGCAAATGAGTACAAGTTTTGATAAAACAACTGAGGGGTTTGATTACCAACCTTTGGTGCTGAATTAGATTGTACTGATGTGCTAGGCAGCAATGGGATCCAAATCCGCGCACAATTTGATACTTAGAATACTCTTACTGTGCGAGAAATATAACTACTAGGTGCAAGTGTGAGTTTGTAAAAGAGACAAAGTGAAAGAAGGTGAATTAAATAAAACTTTTAAACCTGTGGCTTGTGACCATCCAGTTTCTGCTCATTCGGCGATGTTAGTCGGTCTCGCCCAATCACCCAACGACGCGCTGAATGTCTGATTTTCTCGCAGAACATAACAAAGTTTTTAGTTCAGGTGGGCGTTGCATTGGCGATCTACATCGAGATAACCAACTGAATTGGCGATGCGCCGATGAAATACACACTCCATCGAGTTTTACAGACCCAACCTTTAAGATGTATTGAATCAAATGGTGAGACTGATCGGTTACGCCTAACTTGTTGGCGATCTACCAAGCGGGAATGTTTCTCACCTTCATACATCTCTTCAAGCACTTTACTCACTCAATCTGTACAAATAACACACTATTATTTCATCAAGATAACAAAAGCAAGTAAGGGGTTTTAGGTTGCCTCCCAAATAACGCCTTAGTTAACGTCGTGGCACGACGCAAGTCAACCTTCAGACCTCACTCTTGGGGTTAGCCATAGTATCACTAGGCAAACCCCCTTGCTGCCTTGGATTTAGATGAGAAGAGATATGACCCATTTGGGTCTCTAACTGCTTGATTGAAACTGAATGAGAGGTGACGGTCTGGTTAAGGGTAGACACATCTTCTTTCATTCCTTTTAGCATTTTGTCTGACCCTTCAAATATGTTTAGGATACGCGAGAGCATATCCTCGGACCTACCACCTTCCGAATCCTTGGGCCTTGCAATGAACATCGCACGTATGCTATTGATCTTTATTCAGGATGTGCTGAATGAGTGTGTTTTGAAGTTCCATGTGTGGAGCATTTTTACTTAAAAGCATGCATGTGGAGTCCAAGAATTTTCCTTGTTGGTCTAATTTTGTGAATCTTGGTGAATGCGAGACATGATCTTGGGAGAAAAATTCAACGAGGGAACCAAATTGTTAATAAACCATTTGTGACTACCTTGTGAGGGTGTGAAACCATTTTTGCACCATTTGAGCCTAATCAATTTGTTGTCAACCAAAAGAAGACCTCTTGAACCAAATTGTCCCTACCTTCTCACCTAAAATCCTTTTGGAAGAATTGTAATGTTTGAATAGACAATTTAGGTCAAAAGCCTAATTTCGGTATCTGGAAAGGAAGGATGAACGAGTGCCATGTGAAGGGAAAATAAAGAACAAATGAGACTCAAATATGAAAGTTTTACAAAACGAAGGAAGTCCTCCTTATAAAGAAACAATGTGTCTGTAGTTGTCATTAATTTAATGGGAATAGCTTGAAAAAATGAAAATGAAAAAGAGAAGTGAATGAAATAAAGGGGAGTTCCAAATAAATTAAGTGGAAAGTCTAGATTTGAGTTCTCAAATGAAAAAGAAGAAAAAGAACTTGAGAAGAGGTGGCGATGATTGCAACAGTGCTTTGAAAAGGTAAAGTAACCAATCCAAATTGACCATGCCTTAACCCTCAGCCCCATTACAAGCCTAAAATACCTTTGAGATCTTGCATGAACAGGGTTGTGTAATGATTGAAAAATATGGGCAAACCTATGGGACAAAGCTTGCATGTATTTCTCTTTTGAGAGAGTGAGAGTTTCATTGACTCCTATTATCTTTGTTGATTTTCTTTGTGAGAGAATGGAATCGATCTTGATGTAAGGGTACTTGAATGCATTCGTTGAAACATGTTGTTACATTAGACAAGAAGCTAAAGTGAGCTTGAGCTTTTGTTGATACTAGATAGTCATCATTTGAAGCTTTTTTATCATGATTTAGGGTAACATACTATTGGGAGTAGTCTTGCCATCGCGCTTGCATGTTAACTCTCTTTGAATACTGTTGTAGACACCCTTAGTGAGCGTATTGTGCTATTGATTTACTTGAGGAAAAGTAAAAGTTTAGGTTGGAGGTGTTGATGAGTGGTACATTTGCACTCATTTAAGGTCCATTTAGCTCAATAGTTGGTGTACTCAATTCTTAACTTTGTCCTTTTCTAATCAAATATTGATGATTTGCATCTATGAAGCAAATTGGACAAGGCGTGGACTAAAGTTTGAAAGAATGGCCAAAAATGCAAAAGAAGTGCAAAATGAACATTGTTGATCACCTAGCATGAAGGGTAGATCGCGGACTGAGCTATATTTCTCCCAATCTAACAGTGCATAGCACTTTTATCTACCAAAGAAGGTCGGAGAACATCAGTAGAAAAGGTAATACGTCGAATGAGAAAGGTGGATCTGAAGCACATAGCCCAATGTGAAAGCATGCAAGGAAAAGATGTAAAGCTCAAACGACAGATTAAGGTGGTATTCGGTGATACACCAAATGAGAAAGGCTGACTCAATCGAGTTTGCCAACTGAGGTTCAAACACCTGAAGCCTAGAGCATCACAAAGGTGAGCTGGGGAACGAAGGTTTATTCGTCAAGTTAATGTCGCCAAGTTGGTTATGAAGTGGATTTTTGGGCCCAATTTTGGGAAAATATAAATTTCCCAAATGATAGAGTTTTGAGAGAGTTCGACTAGAGAGTTGAACTACTGATTTCAAGAGAACACTTTACTTTTTAGAATACATTTTCTAGTCTTGTTGGGGTTTTACAATTTGCATCTTGAATTCGCTTGATTTCAAGTTACCCATGACTGCTTTCATTGAAGGTATACTTTTTTATTTTTTTAATGGGTAGCTAAAACCCCAAGATATAGGGGTGCTCTAATGGGTTTGGGTGTTAATTTAATGTAGTGGGTATTGTGCTATGCTTTGTTTTGTTGTTGTTAATGCATGAATTTGGTCTAATTATAATGGGGTTAAATTAAGGGTTAAGGTTGCAAACTTAACTCCTATTTCTGATATCTGGTTGATGCTCAAAAAAGATTAATTGGAGTGGTAATTAGTTTAATACTACCAATTTAGGTTTAATGTCCTTGACTTTCTTTAAAGAGAGGTTATGGGTCGGATCTAATTGTCATATTCTTGAAAGAGGGAATAGAGTAAGGTAATGGGTTGTTTAAAATTGGCATTAGATGAGACTGAAAGGAGATTCTAGGAATAAATACTTTGAGATCGAAAGATTATTAGCGTCATTGAAGATGATTTAGCCTATTCATGTATGTACTTCACTATAGCGCAACACATTTGCTCTTATATGAAATTGATATCCAATCCCCGCACCACTAGATTGCTTACTTACTCTTGACTTCGTTCAAATTTTAGTGTAATTGCGATAACTAACAATTTTTTTTATTAAGTTGGTGGTACCATCCACACAATTGTTCTTACTATTCCAAATGAGCTAATTTAAAGTTCAAATATCTCGATGAAGAATTCTTTACGATATACCATTCTGTGTGGGATTCGACCCCGACTCTTTGTCGGGTTTTTACTGACTACGATTGCTCACTCTTTTAATTAGTTTTAGAGAGTGATTTGAGCGTTTTCAGTGGATACACTACTTTTACATCATTTGAACAGAAAATGGGTACTCAAGAATTTCTCATTTGTTAGACTACACCCCAAAATCATGCTTTCATAGTCTAGCAAATAAATTTTGGCAGATCAAACAAATTAAAACCTCCAATTTTTTTAAATTTCTCACCAAAAGAATACCTAAAAAGAATGATCAAACCAAGATACGGATTTTTCTTTTACCATCTAAAGAGTGTTAAAGAGGAGGAAACATACATGATTGTTGCTTGGGATAAAGGGTAAAAGAGTTTGGACAACTTAGAACAAAATGGAAAAGGGCAAGAAAGAATCATTTAATTATTTAGGTTTAACCTTTTAACTCTTAAGTGGCTTCACGGCCACGTTTGCGACTTTTAATGAATCTAGAGGGGCTCTTTCATGGTGACTGTCCATGTTGGTAACTGCTACTGATTTCTAGGGAATCACTTTTATGGTAGAGAGCCAATTTAGCGGCTATCGCTATAGCAATCAACATATCGCTTTTGGGATATCAAAGATTGCTCAACTGCAGGGAGTTCTCTGATAAATTAGGCAATGAAGTCTATAAATTTGGCAACATGAGAGTATCAAGAGTCTCACTCGATCTCTCCACTTCGAAGATTTTAATTTCTTATTGAATATTACATTGTTTTTTCTTTGAGAATCTTTGGGAAAAAGTGAGAAGATCACTAGGTCATTTATTGAAAATTGTATCCTATCATGCTTGACCCTCAAGTGAGTTACATTCTTACTTCCAATAAACTAGAGTTTTCACAAATGCTATTTTTTACTTTTTCTTGCAACTCTAGGATCATTTCTTTGATCTCAGCATCTTGGATTCTTATTGGCTTTGTTGGCTTGAGAACACGCAACATTTTTCCATGTTTATCACAACTCCTTTTTCTTGAGATTCCAACTTTGATTCTCTATAATGGACCACTTGACGAGGAACATCACATGCTCCCATTTTTGTTCGTACGTTGGCCTTTACATTTGCAATTTAAACTCAAGGTAGACCATTTTGCGGCACTATGTTCTTTGCAAGTTAAGGAATTCATCCCTCATTTGGAATATTAGATTTTGTAGCCTCACATCATTTTCAAGATTTAGGGACAAGCTCATGTGCCACATTTGATCACAATGCTCATTTTATCACACATTTCTTCATCTTGAGAGCATCCACACAAAATTGCCTAACATGAGGTCTTCCATAACAAGGACATGGGTCAACAACATAAGGACTGCAACCACCAAGTATTGCTTCATCAAAAGAAGCCATAGAACCAACACAAAAAGAAAAAATAAACAAATATTAATAATTTGAATAGAAACTAGTAAACTATAAGTTCTAAATCAATTCAATACGCTCAATTGTTTCTCGGCAACAATGCCATTTTTGATAACGTTCAACTACATGTCTTACAATTCAACATGTAGGTGGTCGTTAGCAATATATAACCCAATGTATGAGATTGGGGTCGAATCCCACATAGAATAATGTAAAGGATATTGAAGAAACAAAGAAATACAAGCTACTAGTTTTAATCCAAACAAAAGATACAAGTATGGTCAAAAGATTTTCAGTAACAATAAAGGACAGGGGGAGAACAAGGGCAATGTCCTTTTCAAGCAAGAATCCAAGGGGAATGGGAAGTCAATTAACATATGTACGATCAATTGTATATCAATCACATACGTCTCATGTAATCAAGAGGCAGATCAAACATGCCTTGGAAGCTAAATTATTCACCAATATCTTTCGATCATAGGAAAATATATCCCAACTAGCTCTTTCGAGCCTAGCTATGTGGCAACAAAGATGATCCAATTATGGGCATTGCAAAGATTTCACTATTTCTAGCTCTAATCCATTAAATGAGTAATTACACCTCAAATTAGCACCAATAAATCTTTCCCAACCTTAATGGACTCTTTCAAGGTCAATCAAAGTGAATGGGCAAGTCCTAGGAGTGATCAAATCCATTAGAAAATAATTAAAGCATGAGATTTAATAAATAATCAAAGACATTATATGAGATAATCCACAATTAACTACTAAAGCAAAAGATGAAAATGAACAAACCATCAATGGTTTATTACTAGAACAAAACCCAAATCACCTATGAACAATAACACCTAGAATTTAGCATTACAAAGGAAATAAATGAAGAAAGGGTGAAAACTAAATATAATCAAGCATTTAATCTTCATTCCCATGGTGTTCGTTGGGGAAAACTTGCTCTAAAAGTTATTTACCAAGCTTAAAAGTATGGAATGTTTCCAAATAATTCAAGATTAGATCCAAGATAAGATGTCCTAATCATCTCATGGTCAGCTTTTGTAAGAATTTGGGGTAAAAACGTGAATTCCCTGATTTTCCCCTGAATAGTGTCTCGACAACCCCTAAAGTGGTCCGACAATCACTAATGCGGCCATTGACACTAGTTGGCTACCGCTAAAAAAGCCTAATTAGTAGCTGCTAAAAAGAGAGCTCACATTTATAGGGTACTGCTAAAGGAGCCTAAGTAGCCGCTAAAATGAGAGCTAACATTTATAGGGTACCCTCTAAAGCAGCTGAAGAGACCACTAATGTGACCCTTGACTGTTATTAACCTTACCGCTCAAGCGTTTGAAATGACCGCGAAAATGGTCATTGACTTCTATGAACTTATCACTGAAGCAATCGGCATGTGGATGCTAAATTGGAACTTGACATGTTATTGACCTACCACAAAAATGGTCCTTCGTCACGTTTACGACATTAGAGGGTGACTTTTCCCTGTTTTCAACACCTCTTTTCCAACTCTTTTCTTCTAAATTTCATTACTTTCCATCAAACTTTTTGTATGCCCAAATACCTTAAATAAACAATATTCAAAGGATAATTGGCCTCATTTTCTATATTAGTGGCACAAAATAATAATAATAATAACATATAAATGAGTCAAAAATCCCTGACTCATCATAGGCTACATTACCAAAACGCCTCAAAATCTTGTAAAGGACAATATATTGAGGACTGAGCTATCCTTCCTTGCCGAAGCTTATCACCCCTTTCACAGGTAAAATTTTTAGATATACCCACTTATCAATAATATATTCAAGTTCTCTTCTCCTCACATCTACATAATACTTCTATCTATTTTGAGCTATCCTCAACCTATCTCTAATAAGCTGAACTTTTTCCATGACTTCATGAACTAATTTTGGCCATATCAAAGCCATTTCACCAACCTCAAACCATTCTATAGGATATGTACACCTCCTATCATAATGCACCTCAAATGGAGCCATCTGAATACTTGTAACACCTCCGAAGTAGAAAAGTTGATTTAAAAAAGAAAAGTCACAGAAATTTTCATGGTGCATGGCTGTACGAGGCTAAGTATAGATTGTACTTAGCTTTATGGTCTATAGAAGGTTGTCATGGATAATGTCCTGAAATTTGGAAAAATTTCAAATATCTGATGAGTTTCCATGAGTCAACAGGATAGCTCATGGAGTGTTGTAGGGGTCTTAGATACATGTCATAGGTTGAGTTTCACACATAATGATTTTTGGTACTTGGCTACTACAATTAGATTGTACGGGTCCTACTAAAGAATATGGCTTGTAGTCTTTGGACCTTGGTTGATCTTGAGAAAGTTGGATTCTCAGTCATTTGATGCATGAGTAGCCAGTGCAACCCATAAAAGAAATTACAGACCATACATGGCCATTCGTGGTTGAGTATCTGGACTTAGGATCATTCTAGGAAGGGCTGACTCAACAAAACTGGGGGCCTAAAGCAAAACTTAAGAGAGGCCTAATATATTTTTTTCATATATACTTTTATTTAAAATCTATTTTACTAGCATTTTTAGATGCGAAGTCATTAGTTACTGTTTTATAATCGAATTATTTTAATAAATCCTTTTCAATTGATAACATAGCTAATCCATTTAATATCTCTTGGGACATTGTTGATCTTAAATAAGATTTTATCAATTTTAGTTTCAAAAAACTTCTTTCGGCTGAGGCAACGGTTATAGGAACTGTTAACATTATTCTATTAGGAATACGTGTATTTGAAAAAGAATTAAGTCTTTTTATTTGATTGAGTATTTTTATTAGATCATTATCTTCTACTTGTATTACTTCTCTTAACACTTTTAATTCAAAAATAAATCTAAATCATCAATATCAAAAAAACTATTATGTGTTAAAGAAAGTTCAAGGTTAGGATAATATTTTCTTTAAAAAAAAATCTGATATCTACTTATCTCAATTTACCACTAAATAAGAAACCAAAAATATTTTCATATGCTTCAATTAGTTCAAATTGTTTCTTACGAAATTGAGGTTCTATATTTATCTCATATACAGTTTCCTTAGTAAAACCATAGCACTCATAGTACATATAAAAAAAAATTAAATAACATTTATAAGTAGTTTAAAAAAATATGGGGGGCCCAAGCGATGACTTTAGTGACCTAGGGGTTAAGTGTCTTTAGTGGCCTAAGGGTTAAGGCGACACTGATTCCAGGTTTGAGTTCTACGAGGGGGTTGTTGACGAATCATACATTGGTTTACGAATCGTGGAAAGTTGTTCGTGGTTTGAGTTCAAAAAGTTAGGTTTCGAGTAATTGATCTATGGTCGACCAGTACGGTCTGTGAAAGGATGTACAGACCGTACATGGGCTCTTAGAGTCAGTTTGGCAGTTATTTTTCAGGGTTATTTGGGTCTTTTACCACTCTTTTAATACCTTAGGTGCATTATTTCTAGCCTAAAACTAAGCCCTATAACCATTTCTAAGGTTCAAAACTCTCCCATTCTCTCTCAAACTCCCAAAATTCTCAAGTCTTCTTCTCACAGGATTCTCTCAAGGTGATTTAGGTTCAAGCTTCAACCCTTCTCCTCCATGTTCAAGGCTTGGGTTTATTAAAGTATGTGGAAAATTTGTCGATGAGTTCATCTTCACTCATTGAGTCCCAAAGAAACCTTAATTTCTCTCCAATTCTTACCCAAATTTTAGGGTTTCATGATTTTGTTACGAGTTCATCTTATTTAAAGCTTTTTCATCATGATTTAGTAATAATTACATGTTTCTAATGATTTTTACATGGACCCATGCTATTTGACTATTATGATTATGAAATCAAGATTTGATTATACGCATGTGTTAGGAATTGAAGAGAATATGATTTAAGGATGCTTTCGAATAAAGTGTCAACATGATTTTAGGAAAATCGGTAGCTTCCAATTGAAAATTCTCATTATGAAAAGATTATATGATTTAGATATTTTCGATTAAGTGTCTCTTATGGATTGATTGTGAAGTCATGATATTTTAAAATTAGCTATTCTTATGATTACGAGTCATTATGATTGAACTGATATTACTAGATTCGCACTATTTTCAAGACTAAGAATATGAATATGATATGATTATACATATTTCTATTGGGAGCTTACTTAGCACCGAGTTGGACTACTGGTGATTACCCAGTTCCCTGAACTACGTGCCCCCCATAGAATTGTCCTGAATGGACATTATCTAGTGGATCCACCTAAGCTTAAGAACATGGTCCTTGCCTTGGCAAGTAGGACCCTCTCTTTTTAGTGTGATAGAAGTACACTAGACTCCATTTTACATATCACATGGTTTATGTCGTTAACAGTATTTCCCACAATAGTTTATGATTCCCACAAAATAAGAAATTAATAATTTAAAAAGGTTCAGATCTGCAAAACGGAGACACACAAATTGATAATGTCATATTGATCATAATTAAAGAATGGCTCTAACTTCACTAAATTAAATTCACTGATGCTTAATTACATGATAAGAACTTAAAGTTGCTCAAATTCCTGCTTACTAATATTAATTATCTTGTGCATGCACCTTTTTTACATGGTTTGTTAGCTTTAATTTTGTTTTCCTTTTTTGTTTTTCTGTATTTGCTTTATATATTCACATTCATAAGTCATATCTAATTACCTTTTCAATTGTTACACTTTTAACATCCATAACTCTCATCTTTTCATATTCATAACCTCCAAATTTCTTCATTTTTATCTACATAAATTCATCTTTTTTGTTTCATGAAACCCCAACCAATGGTTATCATTTTCATTCTATAGTTAAATTAGACGAATAAGACTCTTGAATTTTGATTGGATATGGGAGAAGGAGTCGATAAGAACTTGGAAAATTATGTACTTATTTTGTATTTATTTTTCCGTCTATGTTATTATTCATCGAAGTCTTAAAAACAAGGTAGTATACATTGTATTTTTGTCTTCTCTGTTTTTTGTGTTTTTTTTCTCTATCAGACTTCTTAATTTAGATTTCTATGAATGTTTTATTGTTGTAAGTCTATATTCTTATTTGAGCTCAACTTAGTAATTAATGACTTTATTAAAGTTTGCTAACTAGTAACCAATGTTCAAAAGTTAGAGTTTGTTTCTTAAAAGTAATTAATTTGAAACGTCAAAATATGTCCATCTTTGGTGTTTTGTTTAAATTGTTAAATATTATTCGTAATTGTTGCATTTTATTACTCATTACATATATGTTTCCATAGAATTTTAGTCATTCTAACATATCTATAAAATTCACATATAACATAGGTGTGAAACATGTGTCCAAAACCTAGTATACAAGATAAAGATGAACAAGGAAGGTGAAGTTGCGCAACACAAAGCACGCTTAGTAGCTAGAGGCTATAAGCAAAGAGTATGATGGGGACTACAAAGAAGTTTTTGCTCTAGTTGCATGACTTGATACTATCATATTAGTGATAGCTTTGGCTGCTAAACACTCATGGCCCATTTTTCAAATGGATGTCCAGTCGACTTTCTTACTGTTAGCATATTGGACAAATTCTAAATAGTTGTACATATCTATGTAATAGCTCTAAATATTTGTGTGTTGATGGTGTCAATTGCTTTCCATATATATGAGATATGAGGGATTAATGTAGCATATTTTTAGTGATATTATAATTAGGAATAGCAGATATTTAGGGGTGTGAATAGCAGATTTGTACGCATGTAACATTTTTTCTATTTAATGGAAGAATACTCCATTTGAGACAACTCATTCAAAACACTTGACATGGTATTAGAGCCTACTGCTTTTGATTCTTCAAGTCATTCTTTTGTGATTCCTTTTAAGAAAACAAAATTATTTTTTTGAAAGATTTGATGTTCATGTGTTCTTTATCATTTATCCCTTTCAATTTTTATTAAAAGTTTTGGTTTTCTTGACTATTTGTCATAAGTTAGTCCTACACATTTAGGGATCTTGGTCTTGGTTATCCTCTTGTGTTTTTTTGTATTCGAAAACATGACTTCACATCAATTTGAGTCCTTCAATGTTCATTTCACGTGGAAGAATTATTTTGTCTGGGAGTTTCAGTTTCAACTATTTTTTACCGGAAAATAATTATGGGTCCATATAGACGGAAGTGATCCTGCTTCTACTGATCATACAAAGTTAGATCAGTGGAAGGTTAAAGATGCTCACGTGATGACATGAATTTTAGGGTCAATTTACCCTCTTATTGTCTTTAAAATCAGGCCATACAAGACTGCAAAAGTCATGTGGGATTATTTACAAAAGGCTTACAATCAAGATAATAGTGCAAGACGCTTTCAACTAGAGCATGAAATTGCTAATTACTCTCAAGGAGGTCTCTCTGGGCTGAATTTACTGATATTGTTTATGCTAAAATACATGTTGAATCTATATCTATGATTCAAGCAGTTCATGAGCAAAGTAAGAGAGACCAATTTTTGATGAAATTGTGATTTGAATTTGAGAGTGTTCGCTCTAACTTGATGAATCGTGATCCGTATCTATCCTAGGATATAGGATATCTGTTTTAGGGAATTACTTCGTGAAGAGCAGCGTCTCTTCACACAAAACACTTTCAAGCAAGAAAATGTTCACACTGTTGCATTTGTTGCTCAAGGAAAAGGAAAGGACAAGAATATGAGCCGAACTTAATGCTATAGTTGCAAAGAATATGGTCATATTGCTAGCAATTGTCGTAAGAAGTTCTGTAATTAATGTAAGCAACATGGGCATATCATCAATGAGTGTCCCACACATCCTTGAAATTGGAGGATCAATGTCTTTCAAGCAGGGATAAATGGTCCAACTTCTGATAACTCATCTTTATTGGAAAGTAACAATCAATTTGCTACTCCAGCAGCTGGACATGTCCTTACTCCTGAAATGGTACAACAAATGATTGTATCCGTCTTTTCAGCTTTGGGGATACAAGGTAACAATATTACATCTAATTTTTGGCTTGTTGATTCTTGTGCGTCCAATCATATGACCAACTCAACTAGTATGCTAAAAATGTTCGTGAGTATCATGGTCCCTCACAAATCCAGATTTCCAATGGAAGTAATTTACCCATTACCCAGGTTGGGGATATTACTCAATCTTTCAAGAATGTTTTTGTATCACCAAAGCTCTCAACTATTCTTATTTCAGTTGGTCAATTGGTAGATAGCAATTTTGTTGAGAATTTTTCTCGTAATGGTTGTCTTGTACAAGATCAGGTGTCGGGGATGATAATCACGAAGGGGCCTAAAGTTGGGAGATTGTTTCCTATACACTTTACAATTCCTCGTGTCCTCTATTTTGCTTGTACTTCTACAAGTAGTAAGACTGAGGTTTGGTATAAACGTTTAGAAAATCCAAATTTTATTGTGTTATCTCATTTATCAAATTCTAGTTTATTGGGAAATAAAAATCAATTTTCAGTTTCTACTTTTGATTGTTCTACTTGTAAGTTAGGCAAAAGTAAGACTCTTCCTTTTCCTAATTTTAGTCGTGCTGCAAAGTGTTTTGATGTCATTCATAGTGACGTTTGGGGCATTTCACCAACTATTTTTCATGCTCATTTCAAGTACTTTATCACATTCATAGATGATTATTGTCGGTTTACATGGATCTATTTTCTCCATTCCAAATCTGAGGTATTTTCCATGTTCCAGAAATTTTTGGCTTATATTGAAGCATAATTTTCCACCTCTATCAAAATATTAAAATCCTATTCTGGTGGAGAATATATGTCTTGTGAATTCAATAATTTCTTGCTTGAGAAAGGAATCGTCTCACAACGCTCTTGTGTATATGCACCATAACAAAATGGGGTTGCTGAGTAAAAATTGTCACATTTTAGATGTCACTCGTACTTTATTGATTGAGTCATATGTCCCGTCTAAATACTAGGTGGAAGCTTTGCCTATTGTTGTTTAGTTGATTAATAGATTGTCATCTAAAGTATCAAATCTTGAGTCTCCATATTATCGTCTTTATCACAAAAATCCTAGTTATCATAATTTTCATATATTTGGTTGTGTTTGTTTTGTGCATTTGCCTCCTTCTCAACGCAACAAACTTTATTTTCAGTCTACTGAATGTTCTTTTATGGGTTATCATACTTTGCGGAAAGGTTTCTTTTCTATAATTCAAGTTGTAATAGGTTTTGTGTTTCCAGAAATGTTGTTTTCTTTGAGAATCGGTATTTCTTTCCTACTCATGTTGAGTCATCTTCTATTTCTCCTCCTCTTCCCATGTTTGAGGATTTTTCATCATCTTCAAAGCGTTTCAAACCTGGATTTGTATACCAAATACGTCGACCAACTTTACCCCTTCCTGAAACAGATCCACCACCTTAGACTGCTCCACAACCAGAATCTGAGATTTCTTCAAGGCCTGCTCCTTTTGAGCCTCCTCGCAATCAACCAGATATCTCATACTCCTAACTTTTATTATTTTTCTTCTACTTTGTCTACCATATCTATTCCAACAGGTTACTCACATACCTCCAAGCTTGAATGTTGGTAGAAAGCAATGGAGGAAGAACATTTGGCTCTTAAAGAAAATAACACATGGGATATTGTTACTTTCCTTCAAATGTCAGTCCAATTAGATGCAAATGGGTTTATTCAATTAAACTTCATTTTAATGGAACTCTTGATCGGTACAAATCTCGATTGGTGATCCTTGGTAACAAACAAGAGTATGGTGTGGACTATGAGGAGACTCTTGCATCAGTAGCAAAAATGACTACAGTGCGAACTATTATTGTCATTGCTACGTCACAAAAGTGGCATGTTTATCAAATGGATGTCAAAAATGATTTTCTTCATGGTGATCTCAGAGAAGATATCTCTATGAAAGCCCATCCTGGTTTGTTCTCATCACTGACATCTGATGTATGTGAGTTGAAGCAACCTTTGTATGGATTAAAACAAGCTCCTAGAGCTTGGTTTGACAAGTTTCGGTCTACTTAGCTTCAATTCTCTTTTGAGTAGAGAAAATATGACTCATCTTTGTTTCTTTGAAAAACATCTACAGGTTGTGTCCTTTCTTCGGTGTATACATGTGATATTATTATTAGAGGAACTGATTTGTCACTAATTGCTAGCCTCCAACAACAACTTAAGGATTCTTTTCATATGAAAGATCTTGGTACTCTTACATACTTTTTGGGGTTGGAAGTTCATTATGATTCTTCAGGTGTGTTCTTGAACCATCACAAATATACTCAAGATTTGATTGTTCTGGATGGTCTTCAAGAATCTTCCTCTGTAGATACTCCAATGGAATTGAATGTAAAGTATCGTCGTGTGGAAGGAGATCTTCTTCCTAATCCTACTTTGTATCGGTAATTAGTTGGGAGCCTAAATTATCTTACTATTACTCAACCTGATATCTCTTTTGCAGTTCAACAAGTGAGTCAATTTATGCAGGCTCCTCGCCATCTACATTTGGTGGTTGTTCATCACATTATTCGATATCTCTTGGGAACATCTATTCGTGGATTATTATTTCCTAGTGGTTCTCCGATTCAACTTAATGCATTCAGAGATTCTGATTGCGCCGGATGTCCTGATATTCGCCGTTCTTTCACGGGTTGGTGTATGTTTCTTGGAGATTCCTTGATATCTTGGAAGAGCAATAAGCAAGACCGTGTTCCAAAATCTTCAACAAAATCTCAATATCGCGCAATGTCTACTGCTTGATCATAGATTGTTTGGCTTCGTGATTTACTTGCAGAAATTGGATTTCCTCAATCTAGTCCCACTCCTCTCCATGATGACAACGCAAGTGCCATTCAGATTGCTACCAATCCGGTTTATCATGAAAGGACCAAACACATAGAAGTGGATTGCCATTCTATCAGAGAAGTTGTGGATAAGAGAGCCATTACTCTTCCACATATATCCAATGATCTTCAAATAGTTGATGTGTTTACAAAATCTTTGGCACGACGAGTCATCAGTTTTTGGTAAGCAAATTAATGTTTTTTGATTCCCCGGCATCAATTTAAGGGGGGATGTTAGCATGTTGGACATATTCTAAATAGTTGTACATATTTATGTAATAGCTCTAAATATTTGTGTATTGATGGTGTCAATTGTTTTCCATATATAGGAGATATGAGGGATTAATGTAGCATATTTTTAGTAACATTATAATTAGGAATAGCATATATTTAGGGGCGTGAATAGTAGATTTTTAGGCATGTAAATCATAATTCTTTCTATTTAATGGAAGAACTCTCCATTTGACAGAACTCATTCAGCAAACTGGACACTTACGGGGGGAGTTTAATGAATGGGTATATTTGGATCAACCTCCTGGTTATGTCAAGGTTGGAGAAGAACATAAACTGTGTAAATTAAAGAAGGCATTGTATGGACTAAAACAAGTTTCACGAGCTTGGTATAGTTGTATAAATGATTATCTTTCTAAGGAGGGATTTAAGAAATGTCCATATGCGCGCACACTGTTTAATTGGTGATAAAGGAAAATGCTCATTTTTTTTTGTTTATATGTGGACTTAAATTTCCACCGGAAATGATAACTCCATGGTTTGAAGTTTAAAGAAGTCCATGACGGTGGAATTTGATATGATTGATATTGGAATGATACATTAGTTTCTGGTCATTGAAGTTGTTCAATATGCTTATGAGATTTTCATCATACAAAAAAAGTATGCTAAAGAGATTTTGGACAGATTTCAGATGAAGAGTTGTAACTCTACCAGGAGTCCCACTGAGTTCGGTTTGAAGCTCATGAAAGAACCTGTAGAAAAAAGAGTAGACAACAATCTTTATAAGAAAATAGTGGGAATTTTGGTGTATTTAACGGCCAGAAGACCTGAAATTATGCATGTTGTAAGTTTCATTAGTAGATACATAGAACATCCCAAAGAGATGCATCTTCTAGCTGCAAAGGGATTTTTTTTTTGCTACTTGCAAGGAACTACTAATTATAGTCTGTTTTACGCGAAAGGAGAAAAATCAGACTTGATTGGCTTTACTGACAGTGATTATTCTTGAGATCTGATGATCGGAAGAATACATTTGGTTATGTCTTTATGATGGGGTCGGGAGAAATTTCATGGTCTTCACGAAAGCAATCAATTGTGACTATCAACTACAGAAGCTGACTTTATAGCAGCAGCAGGATGTGCCGGTCAAGCAATTTGGATGCGCAAGGTTCTTGAAGAATTTTATTTCAAGCAGAATTACCTTACTACCATTCATTGTGACAGCAGTTGAGAAATACAGCTCTCTAAAAAGGTTGTTCAACATGTGTGAACTGAACTTCAGGACCTCACAAAAGAGAGAGTAATCGATCTCATCTTCTGCAGAAGTGAAAGTTAGATTGCTGATGTGTTTACCAAATCTCTCAAGTTGGCATCCTTCCTGAAGTTCAGAAAATTACTTGGTACTTGCACTTTAGAAAATCACATTTGAAACAAGTTGTCAGTTGCAAGCATGATAAACAGATAGTGTGACTTTCCGTTTAAGGGAGGGATTGTTGGTTATTGTTTTTTATCTTTCAGTTGTTAGTACTTTTTAGTTGATCGAGTATTTAGCAAGCAAGTAGTTTGTTGAATAAAAGTAGTAGAATTTTTTGTGATTGTTAGTAGTTGAGTGATAGTAGGAATTAGTGGACTACTATCGATTTTATGTTAGTAAAACTCTATTTAAAGAGTTCAATTGCTGTAATTTAGGTCGATGAGAATTTTAGCCTATTGAATAGAGTCAAAAGTATATTTACTCTCGTAAATTATTAGTCTCTGCTTTATCCATCAATAATCTCATACAATACAGGGTATTCTCAAGAAGTATTACAAGACAACATAGTGAAGGACGATCATGAGAAAAAGAAGATATACAGAAACAGAGAGGTACAGAGAGAGTAGGTCGATAGAAAAGGACGTTCTTATCATTTTCAGTATGCTTCCCCCATCGCGACTTTCTTGCTCCAGTGAGACTTCATTTAGGTCTTGGCTTCTGTTAATCTGAGAGTGAGAATGATCTACTAGTGCTGGCAATGATGTAACTTTTCCTTGTTGATCTAAATATAGCAAATGAATACCTATCTTCTTTACTGTAATATATTTACTCAACTCAAAGAGTTCCATCTTTTCACCTCCTTTGATCGCACCTTCAAAAGGTGTGTCTAAGTAAGATCTGTGAAGTACACATGATAGTTCCATGTGTTCAGCAGGTATGACATTATCATAACGCGAGAAGACACCTGAAAACATTTCTCCGGAAATACTAAACCCCATGCCTTGCCATGGACCAGAAGAGCGTACTTTGACAAGTTCGCGAACACACCAGACAATCATTCCTAAAAACTGATACTCCTTATTATGTGTCGGCATAGTGAACGAGATAGATGAAGCTGTTACTTGATTGCTGCACCAATCTGGAATCTCATTGCTTTGAAGATAAATTTCTATGCCCTTCATCAGAAGAAGACGAATGATTATTACTATGACAGGAAAGAGAGTGAGAGAAAGATAGAGAGCGACTAACCAGATACGGATATTCTCTAGATGGAAATGCTAGAGAAGGTGCACTAAAGAAGCCTTCTTTGAATGGATTCTGCAGCGAAGTACAATTAAGCATGTTGATCCGCTCTATAGAAGGGAGATTTTCTAGCCCTGTTATGTTGACCAACTTCCTGCAATTTGCAACTTCAAAAGTCCGAAGATATTTTAAATTTGATACTGATGGGAGTGTTTCAAGATCCTCACAGTCATTCAAACGCAATGAACACAACAATTGTAACTCAGAAAAGTCAAAGGGTAGAAAGCGAAAGCTGTTGCCACTCAAATTTAGATAAGTTAAGTTGTATAAATTCCCGATACCCCTAGGGATATCAGTCTCGGAGAAGCCACAATATATAAGACTTAAACACGAAAGAGAAGTCGACAAGGATTTTATCCAATGGACTCGTCTTCCAGAAGATCTCCTTTTGCCTTCTAAATTTCCACCCCCCACTCTCAATGATTCAAGATGTCTTGGCATTTCAACAAACCCGTGCCATTGTTTTATATCCGTTTCAAGTGCAGAAAGAGTTCTTAGACCTGGCATAACTCCAAAGTCAACCGGTAGTGTTTTTATAGATGAGCAGCCACTAATGTCCAACCATCCAAGGGATTTTAGTTGACATATACTACTCAGAGGATCCATAAGCTTTTTGCAACCACGCAAATTTAAAAGTTTTAGTCTGCACAAATTTCCTATTGATGGATGGATCTTTGTCAAACTTGAGCAACCATTTAGAAACAAAACCTCAAGACTTTGTAAACCGTTGAAGTTCGGAGTTCTTTTGAGACTCTTGCAATCAGAGAGATCCAGCCTCTTCAAATTTTTACAACACTAGAAGCAAACCAAATATAGATTCAAGTAAGATTTTGTTTCACTCAGTTGCAATAATAGTACACATGATATTGTAGAATAGAGTAACAAACCTGCAGATTCAAACCAAACTCTTGGATATCACTCTTCCGCATATCTATAACGACAAGATTCTTAGCTGGAAAATTTGATGGTATATATTTTAAAGGACAATTTTGCCAAGATAACCATCTGAGCTCCTTGGACAATAGTTCAAAATCTCCACTAATATGTAACTTATCAATTATAAGCACCCTAAGATTTTTCATTTTCTTAAATGCCTTCGTGCTCAAGTTCACTCCCTTTAATGTCCATCGATCTACCTTCAGCACTTGGACTTTTTTGGAGCCCTGTAGTTCATTAAAAGAAATCTTGAGACCATGTTTAAGTCGTAGAAATTAAGAGGAAAAAAAATGATTTATACAAATTGGTGGAGAATCACTTACTTTATTTCCTCGTAAAACATAGCAGACTTCTTGAGGAATGACCAATCTACTCCGTTTTCCCGGATCTCGGGGTGATTCCATGCGAACAATTTCTCTTCCCATGTCTCGCACTAGATCATGCATCACCAAGCGATGCCAAGCCCTATGGAGCAAGTGTTTTTGGACTAAAGTTGTAATTGCACTTTCAGAATGAAAACCACACGCATTTAGTATTTTGGTAACTTCATCCTCAAAGAAGCCATGGAAGGCGCATGCAATATCAAGGAAAACACTTTGAGTATCATAATCAAGTCCGTCAAAGCTTATCTTGAGAATCTTTTGAATATCACTATGAGGAATTGCTCTTAGTTTAACAAATTCATGTCTCCATTCTTCTACTGATCTTCCTCGCAAATGTGACCCCAATGTCACAAGAGCTAATGGTAAACCACCTGAATATTTGATTATTTCTTGTGACAACTCAACATATTCATGTGGTGGAAAAATACTATTAAAGGCACGACAATTAAAGAGTTGCATAGCTTCATTGTCATTTAAAAGTTTGGCCTTGAATTTTTCTTTTGTTGTAAGCCCACATAGCAAATGCTTGTCTCGGGTTGTAACAATTATTAAACTACCCGAACCAAACCAACTTCTTTCTCTTATTAAGGATTCTAATTGGCTTATATGGTCCACATCATCAAGAACAATCAGAACCTTCATTGACCCTAGTCTTGCTTGGATTAAATTAACGCCTTCAGCAACATCATTAACTTCGAAATCCTTAGTTTTTAGGATTTGATGAAGAAGTTTTTCCTGTAACTTGACTAGACCATTAAATGTGCCAGCTTCTGATCTAACATTTGAAAGGAAACAACTACTACCGAAGTGTCGAAATATTTGGTTGTAGAAAGCTTTAGCAAGAGTAGTTTTTCCAATTCCACCAATGCCATATATACCAATCATGCGAACTTCATCTTGACATCCACTTTGGAATAACAACTCTATTAGATCTTTGATACTAGAATCAATTCCAACCGGGTGACAAGCCACATCTAGAGGTGTCTGACTTACCTCTTGTAAGACTCGCTTTATAATACTTTCAATTAATTCTGATTCATGCCTACATATTTTTAGCAAAAATAAAAATATATGAATTTGTATCACATAGTATAAACAAAGGTCAAATAAAAGATAAAATTAAATCGTTGAATCAAGAAATAGTACCCATAAACAACATTTCGCGAATCCCATCCAGATAAATTTGCAGCTTTAGTAAGTGCAGTTTTCCACTTCTCCGTTCTTTGTGCCCCAAATCGTCTAGTCAAAGATTCATCCAAATATCCAATTGGGTTGCGTACTTGAGAAGGATCAATATCATAGAATATAGGCAAAACAACCTTCTTCAACGTCTCTCTGCATTCGAGAATTTTAACAAGTTCTTCAAGACACCAACTAGATGAAGCATATTTTTTCGAGAAAACAACAATGGAAACTCTAGATTGTTCAATTGCTTTTTCAAGTTTCGTTGAAATGACCTCGCCCTTCCTCACTTCCTCATCATCTATAAAGGTATTAATTCCAACTTGGCACAATCGGAATTTAAGATGACTGATGAAGTTTTTTCGAGTATCTTCACCACTGAAACTTAGAAATACATCATACCTCCATTGGAAAGAATTAGATGATTCTCCTTCAAAAAATAGAGTATGCATAGATGAGAATATAGTAAATTTCTTAATGCATAGATGATGAAGTTTTAAGCTCATTATATTGATGCACCAACATATATACACCAACATGCCATGATTTCTTGTTCAAAACTCAACGTTAGGTCAAGTCATCTATTAAATAAAAAAAGTAACGTATCCATGGATGAAAACGTTTGAAGAGACGCAAGAATTAAAAAATGTTGGATAAAGTCTCCTATTTGCTAGATATATCCTAAGGTCAAACCTATGAAATTGAGAAGTTTTCTTTGTTATTAATTTGATTCAACTCATATGTACTTCTTCTTAAAACTTGATCCAACTTTAACCATCGATTTGGACGGCAAAGTGTTGAAATTTATGATCACTTCCTTGAAATATAATTTACATAACTACATCCCTTATCATGCCACATACATTTGCTTATCACAAATTCTATAAACAAAAGCCAAAAAATCCAATAGTTGCTTCTTCAATTGGACAGTTTCCATTTTCCACCAATTTTTTAATCAATTCTTTGAGATTAATTTATTACAGAACGAATATTGCTTATCACAATTTTAAATGTTGAAGCATTCTAGTACTTGGCTATAATTTATTTTTTTACAAATTCTGACTTTGCCTCCTTTTTAAATTAGAGGGCTAACCCATCGGTGGCCCCCTAAACTTGGCACGATCTTTCACTTAGACACCTTAACTAGGCTTTGTTCATTTTAGACACCTCATGTCACGCCCAACTGTGTCAATTTGACACTTTCAGCTGACATGGCAAAGTGAGTGTTATACACTCGCTATTGACGCGTGAGGAACTTATTTAGTCTATTTTATTTTATTTTATTTTTTCTCTTCTTCTTTCCCATTTTATAGCCATTATCTCTCCCATTATTTCTCAAAGCTTAAAGTACTTCAATGGAGGTTAAATTTTTTGTTATAATAATTTCAATTTAAATTTTGCACTACAAACTCAGATAGACCCAAAAAGAAACAAAAAATCGAACTCATATCAACATGTAAAGTTCACCCACAATAATCCTAAAATAGGAGCCAAAAAATCTCAATTTTTACTATGTAAATGTTAATCTCACTAACCTTGAGCCCTAATTAAACTGCAAATATCACAAAATTAAAGAAAAAGAGACGCAATCTTTAAAATATGAACCATTGTTGTTATACATTTGCACCTTTTAGCCCTA